>JAJMAW010000004.1:32361-252669 GCA_030565085.1 Sugiyamaella pinicola | reverse complement strand
GGACACAAAGTGGACGCAATCTTCGCATGGTACTTGGTGAAGCGAGAGGTCTCACAGACCTCATCAACTTCTTCAAGCACCCTGATGCACACTGCTAGGCAAATCCTGCATGGAAATAGCCTGGTAACAATACATATAAAAGCCACTTTTTGCAAACATCTTAATAGTGTATACTGATATAAGAATAAATATATAAAAATATAAAAAACTGACATACAACGTTATCTTAAACCACATGTTGATCTCACTTCACGGTTTATCTATTTATTTATATACACATTCCACAATGCAGGTCAACCGTGGGACATTCATAATACTTCTGATATTCTTCATGACTCTGACGCCAGCCGGGAATCCCCCAAAATTAATATCTCCGCAGGAACGAGCTCAGTTGGATTATTATTTTCAAAATCATAATCGAAGTTTAGCGATATCTTGGGAATCTACTTGGGAAAGTGGATACGGTAACTTGACCGGGTTAAGTAATGCGTATACGGGAGAGCAGATGAGACCAGGTTCTTTAATTCCAAAAGCTGTTGCTGAAAAAGCAAGATTAATATGGAATTCGGAGGATGATTATGATGGCGTGAGAGACGAGTTGAGAGAAACTGAAGGCGATAAACAGAGAGAAATCAAGGAACTTCTCGGAGTTGATTCGAATGAATCAGATAGCAATGAAAATGAAATGGAAAGAGAGAGGAAAGAGATGTTGAAAGCTGACTCAAACGCAGACATTGACAGTGAAGGCAATGATGAAAACGAAAGACAAAGAAAAGAATTATTAAACGCAGATTATATTGAATCTGAAGCCGATAAGCTAAACAACGAAAAAGAAAGAGAAAAAGAGGCGTTCTTGAAAGCTGATTCTGACACTAGTTCAACATCTCCCACGAAATCAGCCAATAGGTTAAGGAAACGAAACCCCATGCCTTACATAACTGACTTTTGGCCGCCTAGCTCGAAAAACAAAGAGAAACCTTCCGGATCTCCATCCGTCCAAGCAGGCCCAATATATTTTACAAACATCTCTGCAAGTCTTAAAGGGGATTGGAAACGAATAAAAGATATTGACCTGGTCCCAATTCAGATGCCGATACCAAGTTTAGATCCACCAGATAAGAATGGTAATAGCTCTGTTCGTTTTACGGATAATTATGACATTTACGGAAGGCCTATTGCAGGACCTCCTATGAATGCCAATCAATATTATATAGATGGAGTGGCTGTGAAACCAGGGAATAGAAGTGAAGATACGGGAAAGCTGAGAATATCCATAAAAGAAAAAGGTGTTGGTAAAGGTAGATATAGAAAACAGAAAGATGGAAAAAGAAAAAATGAAGATGGCATTTGTAGGCATCTCGCAAACTCGTCAATCTCACTGCTTAATATGGAAATTACCATGCTTGACGAAAACGACGATAATTCAAATGAAATTAGACTACAAGGAGTTCGTATTCTAGAATCTGGTAATTTTGTTGCAACTACTTCATCGTTAAAATTTGCCGGAAACTATGCATTGCCACACTTTTTACTTGATGAATTTGCATTTAAAGATACTCAGAACCGTATGCTATGTCACATGAACAGATCATTGACTCGTAAGATGGGCGATCCATATTACGGCATATTAGAAGAAGCTGAACTAGAAGCTGAAAAATGTGAATATATTGTCTATGGTCATGTTCATTCTTCTGGTCTTAGTAAAGAAGAATTGAAAGAGGTTGAAGATGAACTAGCCAATCCATTAGGTAGACCGCATGCCAATGTTCCGAAACTAAAAGTCTCTGCTGTTCTTTATTCACCCGATTGTGGTATTGCAATGGCTGTAGATAACCTTGAAGGTGAAAAACAGGAGCTTTATTTCATTCGCATTCGCAGAGCAATAATGGCAGGAATAATTCTATTGCTTGTCCAAACAATATTCACTGCCTTGCAAATGAAAGATACAAACACTCCTTCCACTATTTCTAGAGTTAGTTTTTATACTATTGGGCTTATGGCCATTTTAGATGGAGCTATCTGTTTGGTGGCTCTTGTGTCTACTTTCTTGGATCCCATTGCTCTTCCATTCATGGCAGTAGCTTTTGTTTCATTTGCATTAACCTCATTGTTTGAAATTCGTTATATGGTATTGATTTATAAATCTCAAATGTTGGAGACTATTGCCGATGCTAGAGCTATGGAAGCAGTAGGAGAGGGCAATGAAGCAAGATTTGTTGCAAGAGCTGATGGTACAATTGGTAATGCTACCACCACAACAAGTGCTTCTGCACCAGATCAACCAATCCTACCGACAACAAATACCCCTAGTCGTCCTCCGATTGTAGAACAAGATGAAAGACAAATTGTTGGTGTTATTTATTCTCGTTTCTATTTTACAATGCTGGGGTTTGTTATTATATCCTTAACCACGTCGTCATGGCCTGCAGCACTTCGTAAAGGATATGAATACTTAAGTATTACGGTTCTATTTTCGTTTTGGTTGCCGCAGATTTATCGTAATGTGACCCGTGGTTCAAGAAGGTCTTTTTTATGGCGTTACATCATCTCGACTAGTATTATTCGATCTATCCCTGTACTTTATGTGTGTCTCGATACCAACAATGTCATTAGCCATCGTTATGATCCCGTTTTGGCGTCAGTAGTTGCGGGTTGGCTATGGATTCAGATTCTCATTCTGCTTGCTCAGTCTACGTTTGGACCAAGATTCTTCCTCCCATCAGGTATGTTACCTGCATTATATGATTATCATCCAATAATTACAGAAGAAGATCTGGAAAGTGGATTCAATTTCCAAACAGATTCTCAAGAGAATGCTATTTCTCTTCATATTGATTCATCGTCATCTGAAGATAATAAATCTGACAAATCTACAGATTCTCTATTACATGATGAACACTTTAAACACAATACTACGTCAATGGATTGTGCAATCTGTATGAATCAAGTCGAATTATTAATCTTTCCTCAAGATCAGGTACATACTGCATTAACGCCAACGAACATATTGGCAAGAAGACGGTATATGGTCACTCCTTGTCGGCATATATTTCACACTGAATGTATGGAACAATGGATGCGCACTCGTCTCCAATGCCCTGTCTGCCGTAATCCTCTTCCGCCTATATAGTGTAGTAATTGGAAAGGAAGCTTTAGCTGAATTGACTTTAGAGTCCGACCCCCCTGCGCGCGTGTGCGAGGAATTTCTATGCTAGCGTTAAAAAAAAAGATCGGCGTTTCAAAAGACAAACCCCGTGATATGCACGTGATCGAGCGGAGCGAGCAAACGGGTCTGGGCAGCGCCCAGCCGCCGGAGGCGACGAAAATCCGCCGGAGGCTCACGAATGGCAAGCGGTATCGCGGCGCTCGCGAAGCGAGAGCCTAACAGCCGAAGGCTGGCCGAGGGGGCCGCCACGCGGCTCATGCGGCGCACCCGCCGCCGCAGGAGATTGGCTTCCTTTCCACTCTCGCTGGGTCCCACCCTCAGCGCTCCTAGTTGGAAGGGGAGCGCAGTGGAGCGTAGCGGAACGGAGTGGACCTTTCTTTTACGTCGGACCCCCCTGCGCGCGCCTATGAGATACTAGGGTAAAAAAAAAAGATCGGCGTTTTTGAAAGCATAGATAACGTGACTTCCTTAGCACGTGATGTAGCAGAGAGGGCCGAGCCGCTCCCCTTCCTCTCCCACTGCTGTGTTGCACAGCGGTCCTAGTATATTTATAATTTTAATTTAATCAGCATGTAGCATTTTTATCCCTTCTGTTTTTGTTTTTGTATTATTGGTCCGTCTGAACCTGCTAGCTCTCTTCCTCTGCGAAGTATGCTGAGAAAGCGATGAAGCTGGAACATTCCGTATATTAGGGATTCCATTATGGGCTTATTCAGGGATACTTCAACGAGTAAATACTGTGAAAGCTCGCGATCTCCTAATATAAGATATTATGGATCCCTGGCAGAAATGTGAGATGCGTCGCTGGCCCAGCCGCCACGAGAAGAGAGCCATGGATGCAGGGAGGAGGTTCCGATGAGCTGGTGTAAAGTACGGCTGATTGGCAATATGTCCCAACTCCTTCTATAGTTTATGCCGTCAGAGGTCATTGTGCACAAACAAACCTTCTGAAGCAAACATATGCATTATTACCTTAATAGGCAATAACCAGTCACACACGGATTGAACTCTGAAAATTCACACTCACAAATATTTCAAACCCTACTGGCGATACTCACAACCTAACAAATTCACATCGAGCGTTTTTAGATTTCCCTCTCTTCAACAACGATTGAGTAGTTCGACAAAAAAATCCATACAATAAAGTAAGTCATTTCAACATGATGAATATAGGAAGCAAACCGAGTAGGAGAGATATAAATGATGAAATGAATGGTAATTCAAATGAAGGATGTATTGGAATTGATTTTATATGAAGTAGAAATCAACGTTTTTCATTTGCGACACGAAGGTACACCGACAACAAATTGCTTGATCGACTAATAATAGACAACGAACTATCATATACAGTAGCAACGTGAATAGTGAATCGGTATTTGCTGGCTTGGCTAGGCTACATCTACCAGTTCAATAATATCAGTATCAGTTGCAAATCGAAGACGACTAAAATTGCATCGTCACTTTATCTCTCTGTTCGTTACTTCTTCCTCTCTTATTGCTTCCTATATATCGTTATAATAGCATAAGCTTCCTTTTCTTTTACTAACAAACGGTCTTCAGAAATGGGTATCTCTCGTGATTCTCGCCACAAGCGCTCGCACACAGGTGCCAAGCGTGCCTCCTACAGAAAGAAGAGAAAGTTCGAATTGGGTCGTCAACCTGCTATGACCAAGATCGGTGCCAAGAGAATTCACACTGTCCGTACTCGTGGTGGTAACAAGAAGTTCCGTGCTTTGCGTGTTGAGTCTGGTAACTTCTCATGGGGCTCTGAAGGCACTACCCGTAAGACTCGTGTGATTTCTGTTGTATTCCATGCTTCCAATAACGAGCTTGTACGTACCAATACTCTGACTAAGTCTGCAATTGTTCAAATCGATGCTACTCCTTTCCGTCAATGGTATGAAGCTCATTATGGTGTCACTCTTGGTAAGAAGAATAAGGCCGCTGCTGCCGCCTCTACCGAGGAAGATGCTAAGAAGTCCAAGAAGGCTGCTTCTCGTGCTGGTCAATCCAAGATTGCCCACTCTCTTGAAACTCAATTCGGTGCTGGTCGTCTCTACGCTGCCGTTTCTTCTAGACCCGGTCAATCTGGCCGTGTTGATGGTTACATTCTTGAAGGTGAAGAGCTTGCTTTCTACTTGAGAAAGATCACTTCTAAGAAATAAACAATCAAACTAAACGACCAAACAAAAAATTGTCATGATCTTTGTGTTATATATATAATCAAAAAATTAGCCCTATATGTAATGATGAACATATATATATGATTGATTGAAAAAGTATCTTAACGTGGCCAAGTTCCCCCTTGCCTTCCTCTACTGCTCTACTTCGATTCGCGGAGGGCTGGTATCGTGTAGGAGTCAGCGAAGTGGGCTAATGGTAGAGGGCAGGGGAGCCAGTGGGAAAAGACTCATAAGTTCACGCACAGCTGGTGAAATGTTAGGAGAAGGGTCAAAGTTGAGAATGGGAAGGCTTAGCTTAGCTTTCTCATTTACTAAATGTTTAGGGTAAGGGACGTGTTTCAACTGATTGGATATACCCTTACCCAAGCAATATATATAAACGTTGGCTTGGATTTTTTGCAAGAGAAAAGGTTGAGAATTTCCGATATTTTCTTAGTGTATTAGCTAACTAGAAATAAACTATATTGATCGCTTATATAACATACAAGTGCTCCAATCCCACATTCTGCTCGCGAGGCGAGCACAACGAAGAAACAAAGCGTTGTGAAGATACGGAGCCAGATCCGCCGTCTCACTGTTATCAAGTAGCCCCATAAAGCTCAGATGATCGTCATTTCCACATAATCTCAGCAACTGATATGGATAAGGCCTGAACTAGAAACAAAAGATCATATGGAGGATACGTTGTATAAGAACTTCGACTGTTTAAATACAATTAACAGCGCGTATAATGAGCTCCAAGCCAAGTTTGCTGAAAACTCTGACGTTCAAACGTACTGGAACCCCTCACTTTTCGGAATATCATCTGCCTAGCTCTATTGGCAAGAATGCGCTCCTAATAAAAGTCCATGCTGCCGCTTTGAATCCAGTAGATATTAAATTGACCAATCTGGCTCTATTGGGGCTTCTTCCAGTTGAAAAGGGAATTGGAAAGGATTTTGCCGGCGAGGTTGTTCAAGTAGGAGAAGGGATCCAGGATAAATGGAAGCCTGGCGATCTTACGTGTGGCATGATCTTTCGAACCATTGGATTGGGAACCATTTCATCACATTTGATTGTTGATACCAGATTTGATGCTGTTATGAGGATCCCTAAATTTATGTCATACGAAGAAGCAGCTGCTTTTCCCCTATGTTTTGGCACTGCATTTCAAGCGCTGAGTGCTGCGAAATCTGACTTGTATCGCAAGAACAATTCTTCCGTGTTAGTACTTGGTGGAGCCACTGCTGTTGGGACTTTTGCAATTCAACTCGCAAAGCGATACTTTCAAGCTTCTACAGTGATTGCTACCTGCTCTAAGTCCAGTGAATCATTAGTGAAGGGCCTAGGAGCCGACATCACTATTGATTACCAAAGCTCTAATGATTTAGCGCAAGATATAATCGACGTCATCACCAGTAGTTGCAATGGTCAGAAGTGTGCTATTGTTGTAGATTGTATTGGGGGCTACGAAGTCGTCAGTAGATATGATAGCATTCTTTTGCACAGTAGGGAAGGATCTGCTTTTGTAACAATGGTTGGAGATGTTGCCTCTCCTGGTAGCTATAACATGAATGCTAGTACTCTGATATCGTACGCTTATAGGATGCCATTCATGGCTACGAGGATCGCCTTTCGTAACATGACAGGGCTTCGGTATAGTATTGGCTTAGTATCCAGTGGAGGAGATTGGGTTTCTAAAGCTACTGAGATCATTGAAAAGTACAAAATTCGTATACTCGTAGACAGTACTTATAACTGGAATGAATGGGAGAAGGGATGGAAGAGATTAGAGGACAAGAAATGTCACGGAAAAATTGTTTTGAGGGTGAGCGAATAATAAGTAAGCGGCTCGGTAGAATTTTTATTAATTTGTGTTAAGTTATAAAGTATAAGTGTAAGCGAACGAATGCCTCCGGAGTCTAGAAGCTGAATACGGTAGGCCGACAATTGTAGTTCTGTTATGTCCGGAGAGGAGAAATCAAAAATTAGACGATATGATTGGTAGGCATTATTATGCATGTTGGAAACTAGTTGTATGCGGCTTCAACCTCGACTGACGTTTATAGGGTTAGGTCAAATTACGAACATGAGAGGAACGTTTTAGAAAGGGCTATCCGGTTGGGGTCAATACTTACGTCACATATCACGCCATCTAACGAGCAGTCTTAGTAATAATGCAGCAGAGTACTATTAGGAACCTAGTTAAGCCCGAGGATTTAAACGTGCAAATTACTATATAAGGCCAACTAGGTCGGTATAATAATGCATCTTTTAAAGTATACAGAACAGTAATAAACAGCTTCATTCTATTACGACATGCCTTCTTATGTTATTACTGGTGCCGGCCGTGGAATTGGTCTTGAGTTCGTTCGTCAACTTAGTGATCATCCTTCAAACCAAGTTTTCGCTCTAGTTAGAAAGGCAAATAGCATTCCTCATTTGAAATCGTTAACTCATAGAACAAACGTTCATGTCGTTGAAGCTGATACTACCTCTAGCGAGCAATTGGAAGAGGCTGCTAAGCAGGTTTCTGCTATTACAGGGGGCTCATTAGATGTATTGATTGCTAACGCTGGTGGTAGTAGTGGATCCGGAACCTCTTTGGCCAATCCCAACATTGAACCTAAGGAGTTATCTAAAGAATTAACTGACAATTTTGAGCAAAATGTTATTTCAGTCATCTTCACCAATAACGCCTTTCTTCCATTATTGAGAAAAGGCTCTCAGAAGAAAATTATCGATATCACTTCTGGTCTTGGTGATGGTGAGCTCACTCTTAGCTCTGAATTTGCCCATTTGGCTCCTTATAGCGTTGCTAAAGCTGCACTGACTTTTGCTGTAGCTAAGTACGCAGCCGAGCTTGCAAAGGAGAATTTTATTGTTATTGCCTTGTCTCCTGGACTAGTCGACACTAGTGCCACCAAAGCGGGACCTCCTCCTTCTGCTGATGAATTGAAAGTATTTCAATCTTTTGTTAAGCAATGGCAAAAAAGCCAACCGGATTGGAATGGGGTCCCTATTACCGTTCATGATTCGGTACAGAAGCAATTGAAAGTGATTGCATCTGTTGGACCAGCTGATAGTGGAAAAGTTCTTTCTCAGAATGGGAACAAGGACTGGTTTTAGAACGCATTCAAACAATATATACATCTATAATACTGGTAAATAAGAGGATAATAAACATATGCCTTATCGCATGTATGTTAAATTTCAGTAACGGGTGATAATCACCGCCGGATAAATGTGCGTAGCGACATAACGCGATAGGAATTAAATGGAAAATAAATTATTTCTAAACTTCATTGATATGGTGATAATTTCAGCTGTTCCTAATATACTGTCCAGGCGCCAGACAGACGCTGTCCGGAATCAATAATGCCGATAATTTTATTTTGTTCCTGACAGGCGGTACAACCCCCACGGCGCTATGCAGGAGGGAAAACTATGCAGTCACGTCATTATTTTGCAGCAGATCAGATCTTGAGACGATAAGTTGGCGACTCAAACACGAATCACTCACATTGTTCTTCATCTCCCTCATTACTCTGTCATCTAATTCACAATTAATCTGCGGTTATTTACACCTCTTGGCGTCCGTCCATTCTTCATCATTCATATATATATATGCGGAACCCTAATCAGGCAATCTGGAGTTCATCAGCAATCCTTCTCAAACCATAGCTTTTCTGAGGTGAGGTGGTGCTCCGCACATTCTGCCTTTCGTATGTCATGCTGATGATCATTTCGTCCGGTTACCAGATCCCGCATCAAATCGGACCTCGTGTGAGGAAAAAATAATCCGCAATTAGAAAGAAATGATGCATGAAGCTTACTGGAACCAGTTGATCCGGCCACTATTTTCTATGTATCTCCTCCGCGTTTCAAAAAGTTAAATTTTTTACGTGCGGGGGGTTGTTTCGATCGGAGGAAAACATATATATAAAGAGCATGCTCTTCAAGGAAATCATCATCTCATGATCTACAATTACAAAATGGCTGATGAAAAGGGAGTTGAGGTCTTCGTTGACAAGAACAAACTTGATGATGACTTTTATGGTGATGGAAATATAGATAATATCATAGCCGACCTCGATCAACAGTTGATGGAGCAGCCAAACGAAACAGGATGGCATTTTCCTAAAATAAAATTCTCGAGCCAAAAGCAGGCAACTATTGTTATTGCTTTATTTGCTTCAATGGGAGGTATGCTTTCTGGGTTGGATCAATCTCTTATCAGTGGTGCTAATTTGTTTATGCCGAATGCTCTTAATATAAACGCTAATCAGGATTCTCTGGTCAGTTCTATGATGCCATTAGGTGCAGTCTTGGGCTGTCTGATTCTTTCTCCTAGTAATGAATTTTTTGGAAGAAGAAAATCTATCTTGTGGGCCTGCTTGTTTTATACAGTGGGCGGCATTCTTGAAGCAGCAGCAAATGACTACGGTACTATGATTGCTGGTAGATTTATACTTGGAGTTGGATTAGGTCTTGAAGGTGGTACAGTTCCCATGTATGTTGCTGAATGTGTTCCTTCTTCTGTTCGAGGCAGGGTCGTTTCATTATATCAATTTAATATCGCTCTTGGCGAAGTATTTGGTTATGTTGTAGGAGCAATTTTCGTTGATGTCAACGGTAACTGGAGGTACATGTTAGGATCATCTTTAGTATTTTCAACGATAATGGCTATAGGGATGCTGTTCTTGAGCGAAACCCCTCGTTGGCTGATGCACAAAGGACGGATCCTGGATTCGTACCGAGTGTGGAAAAATCTAAGAGGTTCATCAACAGAAACGAATTTAGAGTTTTTGGAGACTCGAAGGGCCGCTGTTGAGGAGCAAAAGATGGATCCCAAGGAAAAGAAATATATTTGGTTGGACTTTTTCAGAGTTGCCCGGTGTCGACGTGCCCTGATTTATGCTAATATTATGATTATGCTTGGACAAATGACTGGTGTGAATGGACTACTATACTATCTATCCATCCTTATCAAGCAAATTGGATTCGACGATAAACAGAGTATTCTTATGTCTCTAGTAGGAGGTGGCGCGTTGTTGTTAGGAACTGTGCCAGCAATCCTATACATGGATAGAGCTGGACGTAGATTTTGGGCCAATGCAACACTTCCAGGATTTTTCATAGGTCTGCTACTTGTTGGTGTTAGTTACACGGTTCCTACTTCTAATCTTCCTGCCGTTGAAGGAGTCTACTTTACAGGGTTAGTTATGTATTTCGCTTTCTTTGGTTCATATGCTACTCTCACTTGGGTCATTCCTAGTGAATCGTATCCTACATATCTCCGAAGTTATGGAATGACTACCAGTAGCGCCTCTTTGTTTTTGTGGAGTTTCATTGTTACATTTAATTTTTCCAGAATGCAAGCTGCAATGGGGAAAATCGGATTAACTCTTGGCTTCTATGGCGGTATTGCAGTCGTTGGATGGTTTTATCAGCTGTTATTTATGCCTGAAACAAAAGGCAAAACATTGGAAGAGATAGATCTTATCTTTGAGCGTCCCACTAGAGAGCTTGTAGCCGAGAACCTTCATAATACTCGGGTTGGATTTAATGATATAATTCATTTCAGATTCAAGAACTTGATTGATTAGTAGATATGGATGTATAATTTATTGTAAACAATGTTATTGAATGAGTAGTGGCATCGGATTTCAATGGTTGGAAAAAGCAGGATCTAGAGAGTTTTAGGGCTTTGCCTTACAGGGATAAAACATGGATATGTATGTGGATCACATAGAACACATATACTATTAGCCACGTGAAACAGTACTCATGAAATCATCTCTCTCACCGTATTTTAATCTCAAGAACAAACTATCGAAAAATCACCTCCACCTTTAATATCATGAGCGTGGACAACAATATAGAATGTAATATCCTATTGTTGGTCTACCACAACAGCAGGAACACATTGATACAACATTTTACCCCGATAAAACACTGATACGGTACATTTAGTGATAGTAATGCACGAAATGTATAATATTTTTCCGATCACCTGAATCATACTTGACATCCAAATATTTATTTGGGAGGGAGACAGAAAGTCATTAGAAGAAATGACGACTAATACGACGCCGGCTGAATTAGATCAGGTGAATAATGATAATAATATAACACTACGAGAAGGATCAGAAACTAAGGAAGAGGATGCTAGCTCTGGGGCGACAGAGCAAAGATTAGCGGCTGATATCAATGACGAACTTATCGAAATTGTAGGTGGTGGGTGAAAAAAATTCTGTGGAAATAGATAAACTAACAGACTATAGCGCGGAGAAGGCAGATATTTCGGAGCGGACGATATTGAAGATGTATTGGGACCGGTGTGCAGAAAATGTCATGGAAGAGGACACATCGCGAAGGATTGTAAGGTAGTGATTTGTGAAAAATGCGGAGAAAGAAATAGTCATTATACGAAGCATTGTCCAAAGTCTCAAAGATGCACAAATTGTGGTAAAATGGGGCATTTGAGGTCTAACTGCACTGAAAAGTCGCAGTATATCTTCTGTAGTAGGTGTTCTTCTACCAGTCATACCGGAGAAACATGTCCAAGTATTTGGAGAAGTTATCGCATTACTAGTGGTGCGAAGCTGCGATATCCTACTGCTATAAGTTGTTATAATTGTGGTGGAAATGGTCATTATGGCGACGACTGCCCTTTACCACGCCCTGTGGCGTTACGATACCGAGACCTTACAGCATTTGGAGGAGAGAACCTAGCATTGGAGTTTCATGACAGGTATAATGAGGATGTGGCAAAATTTAAGCCTAATTTCAAGCAAGCAGAATCATATACACCACCATCAATGATAACCTCATCACAGTCCAGACTACCAGATCGTCGCTCATCTTCAAAATCACTGAGAAGTAATGGAAGTAACAGAAATGATAATCGCTATTCCACTGATTATCGTGACTCCTATAGCAGTTATAGTCGAGGACATGAATATTCAGCCTCTTACCGGAATGATAGAGATTACAATAGAAGAAGCAACTACGACAGGGATTATTATGACAGTAGAGGTAACAACGATAGAGAGTATGATAGAAGAAGCAATAATTCCTATTCTAGTTTTAGTTCTCGTAACAACAAGAGACGTTCTAATTCTCCTCCTAGTTCCAATTTTAGGGATCGAATTCAAAAGGCTACGGCATCTGCTAAAAATGTATTTAGGCGCAGTCATAAATAAATAATTCAAGTCCACACGCCAGTGGAAAATGGAGCAGGTATCTTGGCTATTGACCAATTTATCCATAGCACAATACAGTGGTATCTCTTGACAGTGTCGTGTCAGCACTATATTTGAAACTTATTTAGTACCCTGCAGACTGAAGCACTTGTGCAAATGTGAGACGAACGGTGTATAATGGTTTTACTCTGGCAGAATGAGAAAAAATTATGAAACTTAGTATGTACTGTTTCTGATAGAAATGCAAATATAGTACGGGGGCAGACTGGAATAGAAATATCAGTGAGATATGAAAATAAGTACAGTCGGATTGTCATTTTTATAAATAGGCTACCCCAGGCAGAGTCTTATCAAGAATTTTCGCTTCCACCCAGAGCGTGACAGCAGTATTTTGCAGTTCCCGGGTCTCAAAAAACTATGCTACAACACCTTCTCTTCACGCCTGGTCTCCCACGGCATTACTGAATAAGGCTCTCCGAGGCTTAAATATAATTGATCGGACGGGAAATCTTGCTATACTTGGGATGTGGTCTTAGCTGAACGATTGGACACCTACACTTCGATACAGCGTACTGAACTGGGTGGACCTCTGACATGCAGAACGAGAGGACTAAGTAGTGAGCAATAAGCTCCAAGAGATTGTTATGTAATAATATGTAATAATTGATTTCGAAGATAAGAAAAAATCGATTCGAGACGATCTGTAGGTGAAGGAGTCGTGTCTGACAAGCAGAATGAGATGGCTAAGTAGTGAGCAATAAGCTCCAAGAGATGTTATGTAATAATATGTAATAATTAATTTCGAAGATATTAAAACCTTGACGCGTCGGTCAACACACTGCCCATACAGAAGAGACTTTAAGTTATTCCATATTTATCTATCCAGCCAGATTAGTTTTACCATTAATTAGTTTTATTCGACTACCTATTATCGAGAGATTTTATACGTCTCAAAAACGTCGGAGATTTATATTCGAGATAAAACGAAGTATATGCACCAAAGAGACCGAGAAGTACCATAATACCAAATAAGGGCAGGATGGCTATGATACGCTCAGCAGCTAGGCAAAAATACAAAGCTAGCAAAAGAGGCACTAATACTACAAGTCCAATAACATATGGGAAGACATTGCAAATATCAAGGGATACTGCCGACAACCAGTTTCCTATGATATAGTTTTAGGGTTGTAGTCTAGGTACTTACTTTTCGGATGACGCTCTTCATATCTATCAACGTCATAATATGGTCTCTCAATCCAGTTCTCTAAGGAGAAGCCAGAGAACACTTTACCTTTCTGAAATCTATACCCAAATTTTTGATCGTCACTACTCTTATACAACCATCGCAATATCAATAAATCCGTCATAGAATTCCTCGTCTGAGCCTATATCTAAGAAAGTCATCAAGAGTGGTTGGCGAGTACCTCTTTATATAGCTATAATAATCTCTTCAGAAATCTGGTCGCTCTTCCTGCATACGATCTGTAATTTCCTCAATTAACTACTATGTAGCCGAAGGTGGTGGCGTTCTACTTCTGGCGTCTCGATCCGCCCAGTAGCTCTGCGAGAACCATTTCTTATCAATCAATATGATTGCACACTTCAAATAAGGTTAAGAATATCAGTAATTATTAGAAGCGACCATTAAATAGGAATCTCACACATAATCAAAATAAACTCGGCATTCCTTATAAACAGCTGTCTAACAAATTTTATTAAGTATGATTTATCGCTGTTTAAGTTACTTCGTCGATAACGTAACAGAGATTCACACGTCGAGGATACTCGCCTCATACATCAGTGGACGACTCTGGCAATTTCCAGAGCTTTTCATCAAATCAACTTAACATCATCATCCAGTTAAATATGGTGGGTGCTATAGATGATTCCCCGTTAAAGAAATAAAACATACATACGTTAAACTACGAATGTGGATGATGCGCGTAGATACTGGAGCTATTGTTGATATTAACGAGCTTTTTTATACCATGCCAGTTACAATTAAAATCTCTAGAACGATTGTATCGTCAGCAAACGATGGAATATCATGGTCCCAGGATGGGCGAATGGCAGTAGTAACTGGCCAATATGTTACCATTCTGTCACCTACTACTATTATTCCAGATGAAGAAGATGAGGAAGAGAAGAAGAAAAAACTCAGGTACGGTACAAATTACACAGTTCCATTAGACGAAGTAAAATCATACTATAATGACATTATAAGTGCCAATGACCAACAGTTTTCTTTGGCTGCCACTACCAATGAGATTGTATTTGTAAATATTGATTGGTCCCCATCGGGGATGTCATCAACCACAAGAGGCTGTTTATTAGCTACATTGACGAGACGTGGTGAAGTTGTCATATTTGAACAAGCGGGCAATCCACGGAGTAAGAAATGGAAAATTAGGGCCAATTTAAGTCGATTGATGTTGAATGAGTTGGCGAGTAATGAAGAAGAACAAGAAGACGATCAGGTGAAAAAGATCCTCAATGACAGACAAATGAAAAGTTTACGAATTCACAGTATAGCATGGTCAGGACGAGTTGGAAATGATGAACAAGCTGGGAATATATGGGGCACATCGTTATTAGCAGTTGGATCAGAGTTGGGATGGGTTACGATTTATGAGATCAATTCGGACCACGTGGTGAAGGTTGGCGAATTGGAAGTTAGTGATGAGTGGATCACGGACTTGAAGTGGTCAACGTGGAAGAAGAATGGGGATGTTAATGGTGATAGCATAAATCTTAATAATAAAAATGTCAATGGCGACAGCAGCAGGACCTTGTCGTCGTCCTCTACAGCGATTCTTTCTATTTCCACATCTTCTAACCGAGTTCTTACAAGAACTATCCAGTGGAAAACCGATAAGGAAATAAATGATAGGATGGATATTGACAGCAAGTCTCCATATACTACGCTGACGAACCAGTTGGATGTATTAGATGATCAGGTTATACTTGAAAGTTCAAGGTTTGTTCTGTCAATTCAAAGATGGTATTATGATGAAAATTTGGGCATAGAAGTCCTAGCTGTGGTTCGCATTCGCCATCTCGACGTGTTTTTCTTTGTGAATAATGAACGTTCAAACAAACTTAGTTTTGACATTGATTTTTCAACTCTCACTACTGCCCTTCTAATTCATAAATCGACTGCAGAAAAGTCAATAATTCAAGTAACCGCTGTGTCTTGTATGGGGGAGTCATATTCTGTTAATATCAATTTGCAGTCATCGAGTTCAGTTGATTTAGAAGAGGGGAATTCTCTGACCGAGGTCATCAGTTCGTTGGTTAGTAAACGGAAAAAAAGAACTACCGACTCACTAGTCACAGCATTGGTGAATTTTGACTGTTTCGGAGCCATGATTCATCCACATGGGACGTATATAGCGCTTGCTTATACCCTCACACCAATCGACAAGCTGAGATATCCAATTCTTTCTCAACAGTCTTGTAGAGTGGTGCTTTTGCCCCTACGTAACAATGAAAGTTTAGACACTTTGCCTGTTCCTACAGTACGTAAGGCCACAGAAGGAGCTAGTATTTCAACTTGGTGGGAAATTTTGACGCTACAAACATTTATTTCGAGATCTGACAGAGAAAAGTATATGTCTAATTTAATTGGGACGATACAAAAGAGTGTCTATGAGATTACCGAGACGAGTAAGAAAGACGAGAATCTTAGGGTCCAATTGCAGAGGTCTCTGTTCAGTCGTCAATTAGACAGATTTCGTCTCTTATTACACCTCGGAATTGGGGACCGCAGGCTCGTCTTAAAACAGTTAGCGGATGGTGTTCTCCGTCATGTGAATCGTGAAAACGCACGTTATAATAATTTAGGCTCTCTGGATAGAGTTTTACTTTTGAGTTATAACCATGTGATTGAAGATGGATCTGCTCTACGATTTAAAGATGCTGGACCCAGTGAGATTTCCGTATCAGGGGGATTCTTCGAAGAAACTTTCGATTTTGCAAGTGAAGATGCTAGCGACGTGAGCACGATCAAGTCGAAGAATGGAGTTTTATGGAAGCGGTGTAGCGTTACACTTTTGCCGTTGACGACAAAGGACGTTTTGACATGTGAAGGGTGTCAGTCAAAGAGGATCAAGGACGTGGAGAAAGATAATGCACTGGTTTCAGAGATTCTTTGCGCTATAGATGTGTGTATCTATTGTGGTTCACATTATCATGAGCGATGATAATAAAAAGTAGTAAACAGCAGTGGGACGAACTTAAGAAAGTGAGATCTCGCTATCAATATTCCAATATGAATCCCATAACTGGCGATATTCGATAGTTTGGCTTTTGCCAGCAAAATGAATAACCAAATCTCCGGGCCAGAATCTGTTGTAGGCCTTCGTATTTCTATTATGATAAGAATTTAATAAGCGTTGTGGAACTAGACCGGTATGATCATAGACAGCTTTATATTTAGTAAGCAAATAAATAAATGCATCTTGCTCTAGCCGAGTAAAATTTAGATTGACCATTTCTGGTGAATCCCAGATGTTGAGAAGGAATGACGAAAACTGAGACCTACGGACGAAGAACGAACCAGCGTTGATACCAAGAGCATCCTGGGAAAAGATAAAGTCGATCTCAGGAATGCGCACTTGACTTCGAGATTTGTATATTAGTCCGGTGAACATATCTCCGACTTCAGTTATTGGTCGGTCGTAGGTGAGCCGTTGTTCAAGAACATGAGGATGGAGTAAATGCTGAGCTAGATCGATTTGCTGGTTCATGATTATTGCATCCATATCTAACCACCAAACCCATTGAGCAGCCGGATTCTCCTTTAACGCTTCACGTATGGCAGCGATTTTAAACCACACTGGATGAAGCTGGGAATTGTCAGGAGTTTTAAATTTCGTGGTGTTGACAAAATAATGTGTATAATTGTGTAGTCTTGCGTAAGAATCGCGGTTTTCAAGGGCCATGGAAAGGAGTTCAGGGTCATTGCCAGTGGCACCTATTCCATCACATGCAGATAAAATTACAATCTGATCACGGTATGGCTCGATTCTACCATCAATTCTCAGCGATTTAGGAATATAGTATTTTTCCTGAATTGTTAGATTCTCTAATTCCATTAAATGGTCACGAATTGCCATGTATTTACTGTGTACTGCTTTGTCAGCAAGAGGTAATGGTGGATTAGACGGTTCATCGAAATGAAGTCCATTGGTCATAAAAAGATCATCATTTGAATATTGATGATGTGACTGTTTATTCTGGACAACTTGAACTGGCGGCACCACTCCAGCGAACTGCTCACTATCTTTTCTTGAGTCAACCGATCCAAGGGGAGCTGCTTCTGCTTTTGATGATTTTAGATGAGACTTAGAGTTGGGTATTATGTCTGTCTTCCACGCTGGCAGTAAGTTTGGCATCAAATCTTTCGTGTGGTCGTCTTCCGCCCCGTTAGTCATTTCATCTGGACGCCGGTCTAGGCCTCTACCGTCGTCACTTCTAAATAAACTCAGCAGTGTCCAGATGATAATCGCGCCAAGCCCGAAACCAATGAAGTTTCTCCTTCGTCTCATCATATTTGCCTGGTTTGTTTGGCAGTTGTATTCGATCGATCGCTCGTAGTAGGAAGTAATAGTGCCGTACGTCTCTCCCTATCTACGCAGGGGTTGGCCCAGTTTTTCACTTTCATGTTCTGTTGTTGCGCTATGCTTGACAGAAGGCCATTACTCGAAAGAAAGCGCACAACGCGCTAGCTTATTGAGAAATAAAAAGAGTTACTCCGATACAGGGAATCGAACCCTGATCTGGACGGTGAGAGCGTCCTGTGCTAGCCATTACACCATATCGGATAGTTATTGAAAAACTGTTTCGGCAAGTTTACTTGAAAGAAATCTAGAATTAATACGAGGTTAGGGTAATATGCCATATACAGCAATAATAACCCTAATAGTCTTTTATTGTTAAATAAACGATGAAGTAAAGTAAAGTAAGCCTAATCGTCAAGTATAATGCTTGGAGCCCTTTTTTGAAAACGATTGATGATGTATTAGAGGAAGAAAACCGCTGGGTGCAATGCACGGGCGTCCGACCCTGCCCTAAAATGTTGAGTCCAACAACGAACCCTACAATAAAAAGTTTTAAAACGCTGACAAGCCCTTATCTGGTGGCACATGCTGAATCCGTCTTCCTTTGTATTGTTTTATTTGTATTATTTCATAATTATGTAAGACAGAGACGTTAATTGATTATCTATCTATCTATTTATCTCCTGGAGCTTATTTTCCATTCCAATAGCTCGCTTGCAGGAGAGTATATAAAATATACTTACGTCATGTTTTTGTATGACACGATGCCCCGCTGCATAAACGTGAATAATTGCTGGTCAAGAACCAGCATAGAACCCAAAAACATAATGGTTGAAACCGTTGACAAGCCCTTATCTGGTGGCACATGCTGAATCCGTCTTTCTATGTATTGTCTTAAGTGTTGTATATAACTCTGTAGGACAGAGACGTTAATTGATTATCTATCTATCTATCCTGGAGCTTATTTCTTCGACCTATAACAATAGTGCGGCGCTATACATATAACGGCTTTATAGAGAGTGAGCTGATGGCTCTGCGCACAGAAAACTCCCCACAGTAGTATTTGCTCTATTTCTCATACTTTCTCGTTCCTTTCAATTCGCCTGAATTTCTTAAAAAATGCTAGTCGAAGAATCTCACGCTGATATTAAAACATCCTATGGGACTAATATGAGGGTATTCATTTACCACCCGAAAATCCCTGGATATCCGTTGGCTAAGTTTCCTGGTGTTATCGTCCATTCGGAAATATACCAAGGTAAGAAAGAGGCCAGAGACGGCACCACGGCCAATTACCATGTAATACTAATACTAACAGGAAACATATTCAGTCACTGGACCAGTTGCGAGATTTGCTAAACAGATTGCTGGACAGGGCTTCATTGTAGCAGCTCCTTCTGTTTATCATAACTATATGGGTCCAGAGCCATTGGCTTATGACACTGAGGGTACCGATTTGGGTAATAATTACAAGGCGGACAAACCTCTTGAATCGTATGATGAAGATAATAAGCTTACTATTGACTATTTGCTGGGATTGAAGACCTGTACTGGTAAAATTGGTGCTACTGGCATGTGCCTTGGTGGACATGTTGCGTTCCGAGCTGCTTTTGACAAGCGAGTTGGAGCCGTGGTAACATTTTTTGGTACTGATATTCACTCCAGCACTCTTGGAACGACATCAAATAAGGGTTTATATTCCTTGAGTCGCATACCTGAGATTAAGGGTGAACTGTTGGTCATCTTTGGTACAAAAGATCCTCATGTTCCACCCGAGGGAAGGGATTTGATTCGCAAGACATTGAGAGACAGCAATGTTGATTTTTCATTCTTAGAGGTTGCCGGAGCTCAGCATGCTTTTGTTAGAGACGAATCTTCCAAAGGCCGCTTTGATCCAGCAGTAACCGGGCTATGTTTGAGCATGTTATTAGAACTTTTCAACCGAGTTCTCAAGCTCGACCTTGGGCCCAAAGGAGAAGTTGGAAAGGTGGAGGATGTCTGTTAGATATATTCAGCTGGTGAAATTCACTCATTTTTTGTTTTATATTTAAATATAAATATCACCACACGCTCTCCTCTACTATTATGCTCACGTGACTAGTCAATTATGATGCGGCGTTGTGCGCCGCGTACACTCCGTTACAATCATATTGTTGTCACTCCTGTTCACGAAACGGAACTTGAAAATTTCATTTTGTCCGCATTGTGAAAAAAGGCAAATAGAGTGCTTTCCGTTTGAACAGAAACAAAGCCATATTGAGATTCAGCAAATATGAGACCTATTGTTGTCAAAGGTCATTCGAGACCTCTTACTCAACTGAAATTCAACCGTGAGGGAGATCTTTTGTTTTCCACCGCCAGAGATCAGGTTGCTTCAGTGTGGTTTTCTCATAATGGAGAGCGTTTAGGTACTTTGGCCGGTCATGGAGGTGCTATTTTTTCTATTGATGTAGATCCAAGTACTACGGTTGCTATCACCGGAGCTGCTGATAGTTCGATTAGATTGTGGGATGTTAAAACTGGTGTGAATTCATATACATGGAATACCAAAGCCACTGCTCGATATGTTCAGTTTTCGCCAGATGCTAAGCAGTTTTTAGCAGTTACTGAAGAACATATGGGGCAAAAAGGTAGTGTGGCTTTGTATGATGTCAACGTGGAGGATGAGGTTAACCAAGAGCCAGAGCCTAGATCTGTTATTAGATATATTGAAGGACAGACCAAGTTTACTACTGCCGCTTGGACTTATGATGGTGAACACATTGTTGCTGGACATGCTAATGGCGAAGTTTCAAAATATGATGTCGCTACTGGTGAGCTTGTAGCCAGTGTTGTCGCTCACGATGGAATTATCACAGACTTGCAGATGTCGCCTGATCGAAGTTATTTCATCACTTCGTCAAAAGATAAAACTGGAAAATTAATTCGCGTTGACGACTTAGAAGTTTTAAAGACCTATGTTACGGAAACCCCCATGAATTCTGCTGCGATTACTCCTATTAAGGATTTTATTGTTATTGGCGGAGGTCAGGAAGCTCGAGACGTCACAACCACCTCTGCTCGAGAAGGTAAATTCGAGTCTAGATTCTTTCATAAATTATTTGAAGACGAAATTGGTCGTGTTAAAGGTCACTTCGGCCCCATCAACTCCATTGTTCTTCATCCCAAGGGTACCTGTTACGCCAGTGGAGGAGAAGATGGTTATGTCCGTATCCATCATTTTGACAAGTCTTACTTTGATTTCATGTATGAAGTCGAAAGACGCTAAAATTAAGTGCTAGACTCTTCTAGAATGCTATTATTGTACGTATGTAATGTTATTACTGATTTTGCAAAAAACCAAAACAAAAGCTTAATATGCCGCCCACTGTAGTCCTATTAATCGAACGAAGCTCGATCTCCAGGTCTGAGGGAAGCCCGGCCGCCGGAGGCAGACCGGGACACCTACCGCCATAACACGAGAAGGGACAAGCGCAACGTAGAATGGTATCTTTTACTTAGACCTCGTACGTATCAGAGTAACGGATTGATCGATGTCAAATAATACAGGGTATTCAAAGCTGTCTCGTCCAATAGCGCCAGCGTCACTACGAGAAGTTTTCCATTTTTCAATTGATAATGGTCGGATTAGACTATGGCCTGGAGGCCGTAATAGAGATGGAGAAGATTGGAGATGTGACGTCGAAGCAACAAATCTGGGTGTTGCGTAACGGTCAGAATCATCTGGAGACGGAGATGATTTGGCAGCTTCGTATAATCTCTCTCGAGCAGTCTTTTCATTAGCACCAGTGCTAGAAGTAGATATTTCCTGTGAAGCTCGGTATAGAGACTCTCTTTCAATGTACTTTGTATATCGATCTGAACTTGATAGGTCGTGGCCAGGCATTCTTCTCGGATATGATAGTTCAGGTGAACTGCCGCTATGCTGTTTACTACTTAGAGTAGACGTCCGTCGAGAATGTCTTTCCGGTACTGGGAGCAGGCTGGACTCATACACGGCATGCGGAGGACTATATGTGCTGGATGATGTCATCTTGGAAGGACTTCTAGGACTACTGTACTGGCTTTCAGAATATTTAGTATCGTACCGATCTTGACTGTGATGGTAATGCTTGGCGCTTGGTCCTTTGCCGGCATAACCTATCGGTATATATGAGCCTCTTGTTGGATTAATAGGCAATGGGGCCTGATGTGAGCTGCTTCCAGAAGATGATGATTCTCTAATCGGCTCTTCCTCTGGAAACAGGGGTTTATTAAGAGAGAGCCGGACACCGCTTCCTACGTCATATTGACCGTGCTGGTAAGGATTTGTGCTAGCACCGCTCCCACTAACTACACTCATTCTGTTTCCTCGAGACATATAGCTTTCTCTTCTAACACTACCAGCTTCACTTCCGAATCTCGAGGGTACTAAAGATTGAGTAGACGGGAGAAGTCGAAGGCTCGGTAGTTTTGGAGGGTTTGGAGGAACTATGAGAGTTGAACTGACGCCAGTTGGATTTGATCCTGGGTGCCAATCAATAAAAGAATTATGATCCGTGTCACCATCGCCGTCTTTCTTGGATGATGTTTCTTGATCGTGGACACTGCTGCTTAAGTCTTGAGCCGAGTGCTGCTCTGGATGCTCATGTTTACTACCGTTACTATTCCGGGTCTTACTGGGAGCATCAGGCAATAAATGCCCGGCAGACCTCCTAGGCAACAGCATTGATGTGCGATCTTTGATTTTCTTCGCAAGCGTTCGTTGATTGCTATGTCCTGAAGGTGTGACTTGTGGTATATTATTACCATCAGTAGTTGCCCCCCGTAATTCATTTCTTTCATGTCTCTCTGGTCGACCATGAGAGGTATATGGTACATCGTCGTTGCGATTTTGACCTAGTTGTAATACAGGGGGTGTGGAATAATTAGTGACAGTCAGATCAGGAATGGATTTTTCATCCAGGGAAGGCTTTAGTTTTGATTCACGAGGACGACAGCGGGACCTTACTAACCAAAAGATTAGCCATATAACAAAAAGAATGAAAAAGATCCCTCCGACAGTTCCACCAATAACAGCCCGTTGTTTTATCGTAGTATGATCATTGTTTACAGGACCCTCGTCAAGAGATGGCCATGCAGAAGGACTACTCATTGTAGTCGAAGGTGTGTAAGTATGTTGATAGAATGACAATGTTGCGGAAGATGAAGTGCTAGGAGTAGGAGTACCAATAATTGCTGCTATACAAGATACATTAGCACACGAATGGCAGGTTTGAGTTGAAAGAAGACAGACCTGGCCAGGGGGACAAACTTTGCAGGCGGGTGTAGAGTCTGGGCATTTGACACAATTAGCGCCAGGTAACAATTGATCCTTTTCTAGATGAGTTGAAGGGGAAATATTCGACTGTTCTGCCGAGACGGTGGTGTAAGATATTATTATTAAGCTGGACGACGAGGATTTTATTGATGGTAATGTTTTTGGAAAAGAACTGAGCATCATATAAATCCAATCGTGGAACCAGGCTGACACTTTGAGCAATCCAAAAATATATTACAAATAAGCTAGCGCAACTGACATACGGTAATTAAAAAGTTCAAGTATTAAGAATAATTATTTTTAAATAAAGATAAGTCTAGCCCATTGTTTCAGGAAACGTATCAGGCCAATAGATACTGGCCCAGAGCATGAGTAAAACCCAATCTGGAAACAATTGCAAACATGTTGTTTTGAGTTGGGAAGTCAATGCCGACAGGGGCGAGGTGGGTTCGACAATTGGCGAAACATTAAAGTGATCTCTTCTGAAACTAGGCTAGCCGCGAGGATGACAACTCGAAACAGGCATGTATAGGCCATAGATGAAACGGAACATTGTCTCAATTTCTATTTTTATCTAAACCGTATGGATACGGCATAAAATCGTCTTTCTCTTAGATTTGGCATGAATGTGAAGTTCATGAAGTTGGCTGACGTCTAGATATGCCTCAGGCGGCTGGGCTCCGTCCAGACCTGTTGCTCTGCTTCGCTGAGGCCGCATAGGCCGCAACACTGTTACGAAATCTCCGCGAACCAGAGCAGCAGGTCTGGGCAGAGCCTAGCAGCCGGAGGCAGCAGACCGGAGCCCCTCACGACGGGTCAGGCTCGGCTGCTGCCTCTAGAGAATATCCCCGTTGGAGTTTTTGATCGCTGGTAGCAACAGGATATGGTGAAATCTGTTACTGCATAGGACAAAACAATAAGTGCTACTGTATTGGACGGTATTTCGTTGACAGCAGGCTACATATCCAGACAAAAAACCTCGATCTCATAAAGAGGATTGTTAATTTGGAGATAGTTATATTTTATAGGGCCATGATGTTGTATGGTGATTTAGGCTCGTACGAACGGTCCAGTATGTTTCATGCAAAGCATTCATGAAGTTGGCAGACGGTCAGCAGCCCTGTCTCTGTTGCCATAGCCGGGCGAACCAGACTTCAAAACTAATACCTGCGTTGGTGTTTCAGAAGCAGCTTGACCCACACAGTGCCGTATCAGTAGTCATAATTAGGGGTTTGAGAAGAAAAACGGAGGTCGGTAGGTAACATCAGTAGGCAGTAGGCATGTAAACAGGCCGAGCAGCGGTAGACGGTGGTGGTAGGTAGCAGGAGTAGCACCACTCCACTCCAACAGCAGCACGGTAAGAGTCCGGCCGACGGAGGCAGTAGCCCCTCCCTACTATCAGATATTGGAGGTGAGAGTAGACTGACTGATCTTCGAACCGCCAATGTCTCTCCTCGCGTGGAGGATAGGGTCAATTGTTTCGTGTATATGAGTGAGCTGCTCTCCGATCGTATCGCTTCTCCTTCTCTCCTATGGCTCTACCATAATAGCAGCGTAGTGTAGCGTAGCAGTGTAACAGTGTAGTCTTACGCGCCGTGTCTTTCGATAAACATTCGCATAAAGAGGTTGGGATTAAGAATGTCTTATACATTGGCATAGCATGGCAAAATAAGCTCCTCTGGTACTTCCCAGTCGGGGAATAATAATAGACTGGCTTTTAATTGCGATATCACGATCGGCTTGGGGGGGCGCCTCCGGCGGCCGGACTCTACCCGGAGTCGTTGCTCTCCTGGGCTCGGTGCTGCTTCTCATCTGTCCAATAACTGCGCCTGAGCGAGCAGCGGGTCCGGGCAGAGCCCGACAGTCAGAGGCATAGATCGATTGATTATACCCCTTAATCCTCCTTATAGCGTTACGCTTATGCCCATTTAAAGTCTGGCTGCCAAATCACCAGCTTAGCCTGTTTCAAACCTGTTGCAGTCACTTTATTTCAATGTACAATTGAATAAATGGGAATAAGCGTGCCGATCTGTCAAGACCAAAAATAAAGTACGCTTTATTTCTTTTTTAATTTTTTCCATCATCTACGAGTTTTATATATAATGGTCGAGAGATCGATTGTATGAATGGTCAATGCTTTTATTTTTTATGTAAAAGAGCCAGAAAAAAGAAAGTAATCGTCGCTTCTGCCTGCATTGGCAGTGTTCCTGTTTCATCTATATAACCACTCTCGATTCTCCAACTCTGGTGTGTCAGGTCCATTCCCGTTTGTTTCACCATCTTGCTCGATTTTGCTTGTTTTACAATGGTTGCCGTTCATGTCATTGTTATTGAATGGGCACTATGTATCGCTTCATTATTGGTGCTTTTGTTACGGATCTTTGTAAGGACTAAAATTGTCAGGGTAGGTGTACAGCGTGAAGAAATCATCTTGATGTTTTCACAGACTTTGTTCTTTTGCTGGATTTCAATGGATACGTTCACTGTTTCAAAAGGGTTCATGAATCTTGGCATGTCTTACTTGGACTTACCAGAAGGTTATCATGCTTCTGTAGATACGAAAATCACCGTGTTTAAAACTGTCTTTGCATCATCGGTTCCGTACTATATATGTCTTTGGTCAATTAAATTCTCCCTTTTGAGTTTATACTATAGACTGATTCCTCACGGTACTAGAACTAGAAATGTCTTACATTTTGCAACTGGTTTAGCAGCAGCTGCTGGTATGACCATTCTTCTGTTGAATATTTTACTATGTCAGCCAATTTCTCTCAATTGGGCTCTTAGCAAGTATCCAAGAACATGTTATTCCTCTACCGCTGAGACCCCTTTCATTGTATCGGTGATCTTGAACTTAGTTGTTGACATACTTATTTTTGCATTACCATTTTCTGTCTTGCGGAAACTCAAATCCATTGGCAAGAAGCAGAAGATTGGACTTATCGCCACTTTTTCGATTGGCATTTTCACAATTGCTGTTATTGTTGTTCGCGCCGTCATTGTGGCTGTTACTGGTTCCATTTCAGTCACTGCCATTCTTACTGCTATTGAATGTTTCACTTCTATGGTAGTTGCTTGTATGCCTGTTATGAGACCTTTATTCAAAACAAAACTGTTCAAGTTCTCTATTCGTCGTCGTCGCCATCGTCGTAGTAGTACTGGAAGTTCTGGCGGCAAACTAGCCGATGCCCGTTATCCTGATACTGAGGATTTGGAAAGCACTGTATCATTCCATAATAATCGTCACAGCAGTTCTATTCCACTTACTCGAGTAGAAAAGCCACATATGGTTGATTTTCAAAGCTCGTTGTCTCCAACAGCTGTTGTTCCTCACTCGCGATCCACCACTACAATTGTTACTAGTCCAGTTAGTCATCATTCTTATGAGCCTCCTATTGAACATGGTTCTCCTACAAGCTCTCCTGCTCTCCTGGAACAGGTCAGATTACAGGAAGAGCAGGAACGATTGCACCCTGTGCCATCCAGTTTCCATCATGTACCGTATCGTATGCCTCCTGCTGTTGCATCGCATCATCATTACACAAATAATCACAGCGGTAACAGCAGCATTGCCACCGCCCCTTCTTATGTCTCCAATTCCCCACTTCCTATCCCACCACCGCCCAATTCACAAAACCAAGAAGAATACATCATGCCAAGTTATATTCTTAATGAACCTTTACCGAACCCAGTAATTTAAATAATGCCCTTATGATTTTGTTTTACTTTTGTTTTTTATGTTTGTTATATTATTATCTTAGTTAATGTTACACGTGTTCTCATCATGGAGCAGTTTTATCTCCTTCACCTAGTTCCTTCTGGAGGAACACCGTATCTAACCATCGGCCTAATTTATATCCTACTGACTTCAATGTTCCAATCTCTTCAAAATTATATCGCTTGTGAAGTTTCACGGATGCTTGGTTACTGCTATCACCTACAACGGAAATCATCTGTCGGTAGCCACTCTTTTCCGATCGATCAATAAGCTCTTCCAAGAGTTTCGAGCCAATACCCTTGCCAACATAAGCGGAATCGACGTACACTGAGTTTTCTACTGTTTTATAAAATGCTATTCTTGGTCGGAACGGTCCTACATAAGCATACCCGACAACCACATTATCTATTTCCGCAACCAAGTACGGGTATTTCTCATTTGTAAGATCTGTCCATCGTTTCAGCATCTCTTCGACCGAAGGAGGATCGATTTCAAATGTAGCTGTTCCATGAAGGACATGAGGTCGATAGATTTCAGTAATCTTTTCTATATCGTTCACAGTGGCATCTCGCACAATAATAAGGTTTGGCTTTGTCATTGTTTGGAGCTTCTACCACCGCACCTTGGTAGGTTTAGAGAATAATAAAGGAAAAAAAACAATGGAAAATCTGCACAGTTTATTGATACCGCATATCTTATCAATGACGCAAATCAGGTTACCTGGGCATGTTAATGTAGGTGATATGTCGTGATAGGAGATGAGCGACCAAGAAGCCGCATAGGCTTGTTAAAAAGCTTAAACAAGAATATAAAATAGAATAATAGAGTAGTGTGGACAGTGAAAGGGCAGCAAAAGGATAGCAGGAATTGATTGATTCCCAGAGGATCAGATTCAATGATCGCATTATATATTCACTGCCTTATAACATATATATAGTGACGCGGGATGATGCAAAAAAGAGCATAGAAGTCAATACTAATCGACTAAATACATAAATATTTGGAGCGGAATCAAAGAATTAATTGAAATGGGTTTAAGCGATTGTTAAAGCAAGTTATCAGCATCTAAGAACTGTTTAATCAACATACACAAGTCACAACACCTGAAAATCGGCAATAACAAGCTCTCGTTTCTAAACATCTAAGAATTGACAAGTTCTGAAGCTCTGCTCTGAAACATTTCATTCGCAATTATAGAAACCCCGATGCAAATATATCTCAAGACAAGATTAAGAGATTTTGCAATTTGTATCTCAACAAATGAATGCTTAGATGGATTTCCAAAACTCAACGTGAGAAATTAATACGTCCTGTTGATTCAGAGACTGCTTCGAAATCAGTTCAGTTCTTACGATTGATTTATCATACTAACGAATATGCAGGAATAAATGATCATTGCCCATTCTTGAAAATACTAGGTATGAAAAGTCGAGGATTTTATAAAGTAGGAGTTCTTATTATTCTCTGGGAAAAAAGACAAGCGTGCACATTGTAATTGAAGTTATAGAAAACGCAGCTGGTAGAAGCAATAATTGAGATAAGGGGAATACTATCGCAAATGACGGTATATCAGTAATGGCATAACATACTTAAAGCTGACAGCAAGATAGCGGGTGTTGGCCAATTATTATATAATAAGGATCCTCTAAATGAGCTTTAAAACCCTTGAGCAGAGTAATCAGCGCAACAGAAGCAACACAGTAAACCGTCTCACAATTAAGAGCTTTATATAATATGCCAATCCGTGCTCAGCAAGGCAGCAAGGGCTTTCAATGGCAATCACCAATTTCAATATCCTCTTCTAGGACGAAAAAATTGGCTTAATAAATTCTGAATTCTTGCGAAGCGAGCGCCAACAGGCAATCAGGGCAGGGGTTTCTACCCCTGATCTGCTTACCCAGGCTGCCTCCGGCGGCTGGGTTCTGTAGCTCCGCTTTGTGAAGAACGTCCAAGGTCGCCAGTCTCCGCGAAGCGGAGCCCAGCCGCCGGAGGCAGCGAGACGAGCGTGGACTGAGCCCAGCCGCCAGATGCAGAACGATTAAGAACATTTACCCCAATCATCTTCAGCTTTCACATATCAAAAGAATGCTTATAAACACGAAAAAGAAAACCAAAATCTCATATCATAAACGCATGTTATATTTCAAAAAAACCTAGGCGGTATTGGTCGTTTTATCCTAGTCACTTTGTTGTTATTGCCCTGTCGTAATAATCACTTCATCATTATCGCTCGTCATACTCATTATCGCTCATCATTATCACTTGTCATCACTCTCGTCATTATTGTATCGTCAACTTTTTTTTTTTCCTTTAGTTATTCGTCAAAGGTCCTAAAATGAGGATGGACCTCCTGAATACGCAGCCACAAGCCCTAAACCTTCATAAGTAGATGTGCCTGCTTTTGAGCCTCTTCTAGCAGTTCTATCAACTACTTTCTTGTTGTGCTCAGGCTTGACTTCACTATTAGGATGAGGAGGCGTTCTTGAAATACCGGCTCGTGCAAGGTTCAATGCTTCGTCATGAGTGATTCCAGACTGAGACAATGATCGTGGCTTTGTGGCCCTTGCTGGGAACGTCGTAGCGGGGTTCGACAGCCGGGGAGAGATTGGAGACGTGGCAATTGCTTCCTCTGGGAATGGATCGGATGACTTATTCATTTCTTCTCGTAAAATTGACATTGACGGTCTTTGATTTGTCTCGGGACATGAGTATGAATTGGATCTTCTATGAGTATCTAACACACTTCCAATAGACGTGGTTGTAGTAGTAGTCGAAGGAGATACTGTTGTTGCTGAAGAAAACCAATCAAAAATCGAACTTCTTCGCCTTGGAGCCGCCGACAAATCTGCCGATTCTGTGCTTGACGGATTTCTGGACGACATGAGAAAAGATGAATGTATATTTATGAGTCTGAATTGTCCAACAGCAAAGCCTATCCTTGTTTATTGTATCTTTCTCTGCCCGCAGCGCTTTAAGTGTTGGCGATGCTGGCAATGTTTGTGCCTGTTGATTATTACCAATTGTTCTTTGTTGCTTTGCCGTCTTTCTATTTATTCGCCACCAAAAAAAACTACTATCTGTTCTTCTTACGCACCGGAAGGAAAGAATTACAAATCAATTAAAAAAGCACCAAAACAAAGAGGCAAAGCAAATACAAATCAAGTTCTTTGATTCAATTAAACCGATAAAATCGAAAAATAACCTTGAAAAATATTTTTTCTGTGCGTATTGTTATATAATAGAAAACGAAGAAGTAGACAAGAAGAAGAAGAGAAAAACTCAACAGTTGAGAATCATGCCAGATTATTTATATAACCCCACATTAAAGCTCAGCTGCTACGGTTATCTGATATGAGCCCTGCCTACGTAATGAAATGTACGCTGCCGACCCAGCCAGTTGTTTGTGCTGCTTCTCAACAGCCATCTAATCGCCAGTTGGCTTGGCTACTGCTGGATTTATCTAGGCTGCTCAACAGTTGGAACTCCCAATACCTCCGTCGGCTCAGCCGTGCCATGACTCCGTTCCATCTCTTTCCCCACTCGAGCTATCATCATTAGGTCTCGTGCCTGCCTAATCATCCAATATTGTATTTATTTAGGTCTAGCCCTGCGCCGACAGTCATTATTGACTGACTAACTGGCTGGTATCGTATTATTTATTGTTGCCATATGAAGCAAAAGCGGAGAAGCCCTCGCGCACCTCCGGCTGGAGGTCAGTACGCTAACAACTCCCAGCATCTAGAACCGCAGGTCTGTAGGAGCTCCCAATCTCCAGGTGGGTCGTTCAGATGCTGATGTCGCACTGTTGATTAGGCCTGAATCCTTTAGTGATCTAATCTCACTGTTCTGTCTCCGGCGGCTGGGCTCTGCCCAGACCCATAGCTCGAGCTTCGCTCGAGATGCTGAGAACGTGGAGAGGTACGATAGGTTACGGTTCTTTCTTATTTAAATCAGAATAGTGCCAAGAACTTTCTGTCAGTTTGCCAGCTAGCTTCTTATTTAAAACGTGGATCGATCCAAGATGCCGTCAGTTCCAAAACATCCTGAACAGTAAAGCTCGCAACATTCTGTGATCTCGACAGACGGAGTCTCTGCTCAACGTGTTATCGGTTCTACGCAATGTGTTCGCTATCGCAGCGAATCGACGGCTTTGAGAACATAATGGTCTGATAAAAGCAGCCGCCAGAAGGCGGAGCGAAAGGTAATGGTTGGTAGAGCAAAATAAAATACATTAAATACGATTATATAAATATGCAAGTATTATCAAGTTGTCGTGTCATGAGAAACGAGAATAATGTGTTAGTAGAGGACATACAGTACGGTTTATTTCATAACATAGTGAGCTACACCTTCACTCTTGCGCTTGTCATCATCGGTTTCGAGTTTATGAGAAATCGTGATGTCAAGGTTACGAGGATTAACGGCATTGGGTCCACTGGTTAACCTTCCAGTAATCTTCTCTCCATTTTTAACAAGAACCTCATCAGCTAAGTAAAAGACAGTCTGTTTCCAATGTGTGTACTTGGCATGAGGGCCAGTGGAGAATCTAATAGGTTTGTGGCATTTAGAAAATTCGATATCAAACCAAGCTACAATAGCATGAGCAATATCATCACGTCTGGCCTTGAGAGTAAATTCTCTAGAGAACGCCAAATCTTCAACGGTGATAGTATACAAATCGAGGTCAAAAATAGGACAAGGATCAGTGATCACAGATCGAAGCTCAACAGTGTCAACAAGAGGATCCGCAAGAGCAACCTCTTGGAATGGAGTATAATCAAACCCATAGACATCGTTCCAAAATCCAATTTTTTCTTCCTTGTAATCCCCGTCTTCTATAGCGGCAGCGAAAATAGTCGCCTTGTCGGGGAAAATAAGCCCTCCTTCAACAAGATACTTGTCACGAGCAACCAAGACAGTATCAAGCATGGATTCATATAGTAAGAAATATCCCATCCATTCGGAAATGATAATATCAACCTTGGGGAATGGCAGAACAACTTCTTCCATTTTACCATGTAGAAGAGTAATCTTATGAGAAAACCCATTCAAATCAACAATCTTACGAGCCATATGGATAATATTCGACATATCAACACCAATGACATGTTTAGCACCTGATCTGGCAGCAAACATGGATAAGATACCGGTACCACAGCCAACATCAAGGACAACCTTGTCTTTGAACATGTGTCTATTTTGATAAATTGCATTCCGGTATGAGGTAGTACGAACGTCATCCTTTAACATTTCTTCGTGGATACCAAAGTGGTCATACGAGTTGAAATAATGCTGGTCCGAATAGTTAAGCGAATCTCCATTAGCCTCAGGCTTAGGAGTAGGGCTGGTGGCATCAGCCATATTATCAGTCATTTTTGAGGGATTAAAAACAATGTTTAATCTAAAAGGAAGAGACTAGTATATGAGGCAGATGGGCTGAAAAGAAGTTTCACCATGTATATTTATATGTATGCGAGGTAGGTAGTAATTTTTTTTTGGGGTGTGAAATTTATAGATCCTAACCCTAATCTAACCTTCAGGCTGTCCGAGTTGCTGAGTGCAATAGCAACGGTGAGGCAACTGCCTCTGATCATTTTTTTTGTATATTGTATTGTAAATCAACAAGTATAACAAACGTATTATGATTAGTTTTTAATAGTGTTATGGAGAAAAAGACATAAGATGTGATGTAAAAAACCGATAGCGGTAAGGGTTGATTTCCTTGCTGTAGCTATCTTATCAATGTGACGATGATAGTGCTGGTGCAAAGGTCAATAAATATAATATTCTGATACATATCGTACCATTGGCTACCTTGATTTGGTATTGAATCTGATAGTGAAGCTGGTAACGGGCCGAAACTTGCCTGCCAAAATTATCTTAATGCATATATGCGTATTATAGTTATTATTATACTTGAATTTGTATATAATTATTTGTTGAAGCAATATGTACTGAGATATATTCGATTAGGAGTATTCCCAGCCCAAAAACCAAGCAAATCGGCCGCTTTTTTTTTTATCTTCGAAATCAATTATTACATATTATTACATAACAATCTCTTGGAGCTTATTGCTCACTACTTAGTCCTCTCGTTCTGCATGTCAGACAGGACTCCTCCACCTATGGATCGTCTCGATGATAGCGTAGATACTTCTGACGGAAGTATTTGTATTTAGAATTGGTCGGTTTGTCAAGTATCACTTGGCTGCTTATGAACGATATCATGATTGGTTCTTCGACGTCGCGATTGATGTACTCCGTATTATAACGATATGCATGACTGAGGATTCCGATCGCCTTGATGAGTTTTGCAGCCCGTGCAATGTTTCCCTCGTTCTTGATACACGTGATCCAGATCCCCCATTGGATCACTTCCATAGTACTCTGTATTATTTGTAATCGTTTGAGAGAATTGCTTTGCATTCCAGATAGGTGTGAGACATAGTGTCTAGTCCCTGCCGACAGAGTGGGCATGCTGTTTCTTTGTATAGTGTAAGTGCACTGTTGCTGAGTACGTCTCTTCCCCATCGCCCCAGACACGGAAGTCTGTGGAGTAGGAATAGATGAAGTTGGTTGGCTGCTATCGCGTCGAGTCTGCGTACCTCCTATAATTTGGGCCAGATCTCCGCAAGTGGGCTTGGTTCTGGGCCACCAACTCCCAGCTGTGGATGTGATAAAGCCCCTCGTCGTTCCCCTTCTTTGTTCCAAACTCGATGGAATGTATCTTTGCCTAGGTCCTCCCCGCATTTGTCCAGGTAGTCGAGCGGATTGATGAACCTCTCATTTGGGTGGAACACTTTACCGAGGAATGACAGCCAAAGGTGCCATCTCGGTGTATTATATCGCGGATGAATCAGTTGAGTCCAGGACTGGAAGCATACTAGCATAGCTGGATAGAGGTGTCTTTCCAGGACAGTCGATCTCCCATATCTAGGTGTTAGAGTCGCTTCGGCCGCAAAGTACTGTGGACCGGAGCATGGTAGTCGTCGGACCCGGGCACTGGAATGAAAAGCGGTGACTTGGACCGCGAGGTCTAGAAGCTTATCGTCACTTTGGCGTAGCGTAGCAGTAATAATTCATACTGTGTCCGCCCAAAAAAGACGGTACTGGCATATGAGGGGGATTCGAGGAGGTCGTGGAAGTTTCGAGCACGAGCGGCGAGTAGTTTCTCCCGGAGATCCCATAGTCCAAAACCGCCTTGCTCAAGTGGCGTTCTCAGGATCTCGTCTTTCACCGGAAGCTTCTTTCGAGGTCCCCGGATTTTGTTTAGGGCAAGCTCTTGAATGGCCTGGATAGTACTTGGAGGTGCAGGATTGAAAGGATCATAGAACAGGACATGGAGTAGACGTAGGTGTTGATGACGAAGCATTGCGCTGCCAGAGGAAGATCATAAATGAGCATGCCCTGGGTTCGGCGTTTGACTTTGGCTAGGTGTTTGATCCATGGACTCTTGACGAGGTCTGTAAGGATTCTCGGCCTGCCGATTTGGGCTCCTAGAAGCCGGAAGCTGTCAGTCTCCAGGTCGATGCACTCGCACTCTGCAAACCTGGCCTGTTGCCACAATGTGTTGGCTTTATCTTGGGAAGTGAGAGGAATGAAGAGGGACTTATGCCAATTGATCCTGGATTGGGTCGCTGCGCAATATGCATCCAGTATCTTTTGGGTCCGCACGAGTTCTTGTGGGTTTTGTTGGGCAGCTGACACTTGGAATCTGTCAACGTCGATAATAGGAGGCCGGCTAACGTAGCCAAGGCGTTCATGAATGCCTTCGGTTCGTCTTAACGCGCACAGGAGAGGTTCAACCATGATCGCAAAGAGAGTAGGAGAGAGAGGGTCTCCCTGCCTTACCCCCGATTTCACCGTGAAGATCGGTCCCCTATGTCCGTTTATCATGGTACGACTACGATTGTTTGTGAGAGTGAGCTCGATCATGGCACGGAAGCGCGGACCAAACCCAAAGACTTCTAACACTTTCGTGATATAATCCCTGGACGGCCGGTCATATGCTTTTTCGAAGTCCAGCGACAGCAGATAGCCCTGCTGGTTTGAGTTCACGAGAGTCTGTGCGTCTGTGATATTCCGACCTATGTGCCTGCCCGGGATGAAACCGGTCTGGTTAGGGTGGATAATCTTATGGATGTGGTAGAGGAGTCGACGGTTTAGTGCGTCCGAGAAAATCTTCACGTCAGTATTGATTAGCGCAATTGGCCGATAGTTCTTGATGTCATGACGATCTGCCTTCTTCCAGATGAGGTGAATTAACGACAGAGTTTGGTCCTGATGGAGGTGGCCTCTCTGCAGAGAGTAAAGGAGAGCTTGGTAGAGGGGTTCCCCGAGATAACTCCAGAAGTAGCGGTAGATCTCTACTGGGAGTCCATCCGGGCCAGGGCTTTTCCGTCGGTTGCATCTCCTCATTGCTGCTTCCAGCTCATCCAGAGTAAGGGGGATTTCCAGGTCCGCCGCTACGCCGGGTGAGAGTCGCTGGCTCTCAGGGATTTGTCGGAAAAGTTGGTCAGTCAGCACTTGGTTGACTTGTTTTGGTTTGTACAGGTCGGAATAGAAGTCAGTAGCAACTGCACTGATAGCTTGGGGGGTAGTGGAGATCTGTTCCGTCTGAGGGTCCCTCAGTCCAGGTAAGAAAGACTGTTTTCGAATTGTTTGAACACGGATGCGGAGAGATTGGCTCTGGTCAGTAGCCGCTTGAGGAGGGCACCGGGCTCTGATTATCATCCCTCGGGTCTCCCATGCTGCCCTTGCTTCGGGATCATTTTTGAGCATGGCCATATGTTTAGCCTCGAGCTTTCTGCACTTTCGTCGGAGGTTGTACTTGAGCTGAATCCAGTACTCAGACGGGTCTGTAGTAATGGGTTTCTTGCACTCAGTTGCTAAGAAACGCTTCAGTTCTGTGTAGATGAAGTCAACTTTGAGGAGGGCTGTCATCAGGCGCCAGCAGCCTCTTCCGATGGCTGAGGGTCCTAGCGCCAGGGAGAGTTGGATATGATAGTGTGTAGAGGATCGTTTTGTGAGGATGGTGGTTGACACAGCAGCCGCTCTGAGTGACGGGGATGTGTAAAAGCGGTCTAATCGTCGTTGCGATTTGCCGACTCCGCTGATGTTAGTGAAGGCTTTTTTCAGCGGATAGAATTCGCGGTAGATGTCAATCAGGCTGTGTGCAGTGAGGATATTGGTGAGGGTGGAGGTGGTTTGCTCACTGTCTTTGGATGAATGGTAGACTTGGTCAATGGTGGGGTCTAGAACGCAGTTCCAGTCGCCTCCAATTACCCAGTCTGCCGATGGTGTGGAGACATTTAATAGGTCTTCTTGAAGTTTGAGAAAGAAGGCGTGGTCAATGTCGCCCTCGGTGGTGCGTTGGTTTGATACAGGACAGTAGACCGCCGTGAAACGGATAAGTTCAGAATGAATTCTGAGCTCAATATCGGCTACACGATGGCCTACATGAGGATGTTGATGAATACGTGATGGCCTAGGGTCAATGAACGGTTCGTTTTTCCAAAAGATGCCGGCCCGACATCCTAGGGGAATGTACAGGGAGCCGCCATCAGACATGGCGCTCCATTGGTTTCTGAACATTTTGATCCGTCCAGGAGAAGCGTCGTAGATTTCGGAGACAAAGAAGATGCTGGCTTTGCTCATCTTCATGTGTTGTAGTAGATTGGGTTGAGCGTTGAAACCGCCCGGGTTGAAGGCTTCGATAATAACTTGGCCGCCTAAACTATTCATAGCTTCGATTTTCGTCCTCAGTGCAAACAGGATCGTACCAGCAATCGCGGCCATTTGGTGTAGTGGTAACATAGCAGACTTCCAATCTGCTGCCACGGGTTCGATTCCCGTAATGGTCATTGGAGGGTGGAAAGAAGCTTAATCTTTTTGTTTCGTTTATTTATTTCTTCTCAAGTTCGTGAATAGAGACCATGTTCACCATGCAGAGTGCTTGAGTTTGATGTACCATCATCATATGCAATATTTGACACATATGCAAAGCCCAGATAGGCCAACTATTCTGGCCGTAGCGTGCACACCATCGATGTTTTATGATACAAATAAATTAATTATATAAAAAAACAAAACTATTCTTTTTAATTGATGAGGCTTTCCTCGGTGTCACCCTCATAGTTGTCTTCAGATCCATATAATCGGGAGGCCAAATCACCAGGAACCCCTTCATCTCCTTCATCTATGAGATATCCTCGTCCTCCAATATACGTGAGAACTACAGGAAGCAGAATAAGACTATGTGTTGAAGCTACCAATACAAGCGCGCTCCACATTCTAAAGTAATAGACTTCAAAAATTTTAGATCGAGTAAAGGCAAGAACGCAGACTCCAATAAGTTTGGTAAGTGCAATGCCTCCAAAAACAGAACCACCAACACCCGTCAGCGCATTGAAGACACGAGATTCTTTAGATATTGCTGTATATCCAGCAATGTCTATACGAGGTGTAAAGGTGTAAGCACGAGCTACGTGAATACAAAACTCAATGCCAATTCCAACACAAATCACAAGGTTGACAAGTGACACTGCATTGAGAGAGATTCCCCATAGAACCATAATTCCTCCAACATTAGTCACGATGAAAGCGACCACTAAACAAACAGAGAAAGCGGTTCTAAAAGAACCAAGTAAGATAGTTGAAACGATAAATGTGATGACAAGTGCAGCAGAGAGAAGTTTAAAAGTGTCTCCGACGATAGTAGAATACTGTGCAAAGAAAATATAAAATGTGGAATATGGGTATGTAGGCACGCCTGTATATTCTTCAATTTCTTTTGAGATTCTTCTAGCTGATGCGTAGGCATTGATAAAATCTGACTGGGATCGGAGAGGGGTATGAGCAGTTCGGAAATTCGAAGTTGAAATGGTAGAAGAACTGTGGTCAACAACAACGCTTTTGCTATAAGGAGCTTTGCCACCTAGTGGACAGGGGTCTGACGGTGCAGCTATCCAAATATTAAAGTATTTGAGGAACTCGTCGTCACCATCCGGAAGACCATCCATGGTTATATCCCAATTCTTATCTGCATAACACACTTCACAAGTACGAGGAGAAGCAAACGGAGCACATACTTCAGTTTCATTTGTACCTTTTCTGAAACGACAGCAATCGTCTAAACTAGGATTGAGCCATTGCAGGAAGTCGTCAATCCAACTAGCAGTAGGATCATTGATAAAAGATATCTCAGGACGTTTACGCTCTTGTTCGAGAATATTCATCAGAGAGAATTCGTTACATGTTGAAAAACGCCCACACAGAGCCTGTTGGCCAACCCGATTAGTCACATTAAAATCGTGAGTTACAAAATAGACAGGAGGACCGGAACCAAAATAATCATAGAGATCATTAAAGTAATCAACTAGATAAGAATCAGATGGCACTGCCAGGCGTTGGTCAAGCCCTAGCTCTATTTGAGGAAGGAGTGATAATGATATAGCCAACCAACCGGTGAAAACAGCAATAACTATAGGCTGAATTCGAGACGAAAGAATATGAGGTGCATAATGCTTTCTAATGAGATCTGAAAACATACTTGAACCTTCATTACTCCCAGCTGGCACAGTTCCAGCTGGCCCGTCGAACACACCTGGAGACCCAAGCACTCGAGCTGTGAACGAGGAGAACGAGCTTCTTGATATGCCTGTTAACCGAGGGATACGAATACAGGGGAAACAGTCTGCTCGACTATCCTCTGTCCTTCTTTGATCTAGGCTCAATGCAGATACAAACATTGTCAACTGGAAAAAAGAATTAAAAAATACTGCGCCGGCAGAATAAATGGCAAAATTCTTTACTGCTGGCATGGCTACAGTAGCTCCTAGAGCAAAAGTAGACACCTCGCACAAAGTGGATAAAAGAATACTAGGGCCCATATGCCCCAGAGCAAGGGCAATGCGATCTTCTATCGATAAACTGGGATGTGAGAGGTTAACAGTTTCCAATCCATGAGTCAGCAGAAAGATATTATCGACACCAACAGCTAGAATCAAAAACGGAATTACTTCAGCTATAATCAAAGTACACTTGATACCAAAGAAAGAAAATGTACCAATTGACGATATTACTGATAACAGTACTACAAAGATCCCAAACAAGCCAAGTGAGAATTTTGACTTAACAAGATAACTTCGATCGAATTGTGGAATCACACTACCCAGTGCAAGGGAAGCGTAAAGAAACATGAAAACATATGATAATATGACAATTCTCACATCCGTATTACTAGACTTATTTAACTCCTTTTCTAACGAGACTTCAACATTGAAAGATAGTCGCAGCCCTCTATGTGCTGCTTCTTTTTGAACTGAGAATAAAAATAATTCAAGCAACTCTTCCCATTCCTGAGCCACTTCTATTTTACGTGGATCTTCAGAATTCTCGACTACTAATGAAATGACTAATGCTCTGGAGGTGATAACATCGTCATTTTGGTAACCACCAAATATCATTTCCTTTTTCAACGGTTGCTGGAATGGTGGCAAGCAGTTTACGGGAGACTGGGTACAGCTTCTGATCTTATCTTCCCAATCATGCGGTACCGAATCAAAGTTGCCACCAAAGTATTGTGTAACTGATTGGATAACACAAGCATCTCCTAACGGTTTCAGGCAGATATCGTCATATTGCACACCAAATTTAGCAGTTTGTAATATTTTAATTCTTTCTTCAACACTAAACCACCACCTTAATGTATCATAGTCTGTCAGCACAGGGCCAGTATCATTCACTAAATACATCTGTTGAGCTCTATAAAAAGGGCCAAAGTTGTTGTCGAAATATTGCTTTTCCGAATACTCCAGCGATGTAGGGCTAACCCATAGTTTAATTGGATCAATTTCCAACTGAAAGCGAACTAATCCTAATGACAGTATAAAAACAGTTAACAGTGACGTTGAGATTACTACTGCCGGGAAACTGGCACAAAAAAGCCCAAGTTTTGAAAATCCTGCTTGTAATGCTGTGTTTAGTCGGTATGGAGCAGTGCTGTGGTGATGACCATAATCAATATTGCGGCTAGTGCGGTCGTCATCGTCATCTCCATCGCCTCCACTGATTCTTCTTGCCACCATACTATGTCGTCTTAAAAATGCTGGTCGTTGATAAAAATCATCTTCGTATTCATCCTCTGAATCCACTTCTTCGCTGTGAAGCAAACTCAATGATTCATTGGCTTTGACAACTCGTCCTTTTACTACACGATAACCCCACGCGCTCATTAATAGAAAGCATAGCCCAATGCCATATAGAGCCCATACCGCCAAAGAAAAACAGAACATTGTTCCTCCAAACAGTGTGCACCTTGTCACCCCCAATCCTCCATTACCTTCTCGAACTGGCTCCAATTCTGGACACGCCACTGAACAATCTGAACAGGCACATCGATACCTTTCATCTTCATCTCCACAACTATGCATTTCCACATTACTTCTCACCACTCCTTCAGGATCTGATACATTTGTCTCGTTTCCATTCCACGGGAAATTCATTTGAAAAGGGGACCCTCCTAAAAGCGGTTTTTCGTCGCCGAGAAATTTCAGAAACTCTTTGTAATTCTTCGCACCGCCACCGATCAAATCCATTGCGTACCCATTTGTAGCTGAAAACTTTACCTCCTTACAAGAATCATAGAAATCGCTTGCTTCCGTTTCATTCACATAATAGTTCAGTTCGGTAACAATGTCCTTTCCACTTTTTGAAACACCCGTCTCTACAATCTCCACAAACGTCGATTGATCTGGTGAGCAAGTGAACTGACAGAAAAACTGGAAGAAGTTCTCTTTACAAGCAGGACATGAGGCAATAATCCCTTCAGCCTTTCTTAGATTTGTTTTCAGATTCTCAATCTGTTTGCCATCACAGCAAACATTCCCTTCTGCAAATGCTTCTCCACAAATCTCCACCAGTGCCTCTCTAGTCTTCGCATCCGGTTCTACGGCCAATGCATTTGCCGGACAGGGCAATTCGGAGCCAAAAAAGGACTTTTTCCCGCACTATGTAATCTGTCAGTTTGGCCCGGTTCTACAACCAGCGGCAGGGCGGTCTAAGCCTAGATCCGCAGCTCCGTTTCATGGAGCAGTGCTGCTCATGTAGAATAATGAACAACTTACATTGCTATACAACGAACATCTTCCCAGTTCCCTCACCAAAGTATTGGGTCCCTCATCTTTCTTCTTATATCCACTCACGCCGCCCTGGCCTAGTAGTACGATACATAGCCAGCTAACTGGCCCTAACTTCATTTTCTAAATTATTAATCGACCTCGAACATCCATGTCACTCTTACATCTATCGCCGTTAACTTAAAGTGTCTCACGGCGCGCGATAAGAGGTAACCCCAACCCATATCTTGCTTCTCCCGATTCTATATATATCTAGAGAGTAACCTCTTTCAAACGCTTTCAGAATTAAAAAAAAATGGCGGTAACAGAGCAGGACGAAGTTTTACTTCTTTATTATTCAAAAGCAAGCTGACAGAGTACAGTATGTCCAACTGCGTTTAGTAGATAGGTATTTCAGGGGTAAGCGACCTAACCCTCATCTAATTATACAGCTAACGGGCTATGCTGGCACACGCCAGCCATGAACACAGTTACGTGTATGTGACATGTAAATTAAATTGAATTGAATGGTTTAGAGGTCGTAATGGCGGCCAGCTTGACAGCTCTATCTATATCTTCTTCGATTTGCTGCAATACGCTCATCGTCATCAAGGCATACACGGCTGACGTGTCTATCTGAATACTAGAAGGAAGGTGCAATACAGCAGCAGCAGTACAGTGTCATATTTACCACATTTCATCCTCCCATTCGTTCAGTTATTGTCTTATTCAACATGGTAAGTAGCCGAAGGAAACTTGAGGAATCGATATAGCCTCAATTGATGTTATTGGACCTATACCGCTCATAACTGTATATCATCTGCCAGCCCTTTTTATTTCGCCTAACGCTCCCTCTCAGTCTGACGACCCCTTTGACGCCTCTTTAGACCTTCTTAGAAGACTGGATCCGAAGAATATTTCAAAGAACCTGACCAGTTTGTGTAAAATTTCCCCCTCCCTTGCTGAAGACCTTTTGTCATCCGTAGACCAGCCGCTAGGAGTCGAGGAGTGTCCTCAGACAAAGAAAAGGTTCCTCACATGTGACTATAACCGAGATGGAGATAGTTTCCGGTCGCCCTGGTCGGATGAATATGTGCCTCCTATTTCTGATGCACCACATCCCAGTGCGAGTTTACGAAAGCTTGAGATTCTGGCAAATGATTCCTTCGATATCTATCGAGACTTGTATTACGAAGGAGGCATCTCCAGTGTGTACTTATGGGACCAAGATGATGGGTTTGCGGGAGTAGCTTTATTCAAAAAGCGTAAGTAGAGCCTAATTGGCGATGACGGTGTGCAGCGAGCTGCGGACCTGGGTGGAGTCCAGCTGTCAGCAAAGCCAGAGAAAGTTCAGACCACTGACTCTTTTCAAGACGCAGAAAGAACGTCCACAGAGACCGGAATTTGGGACAGCATTCATGTGTTTGAGGTAGAACAAGGTGGCAGAAGGTCTGCCACCTATCGAGTCACTTCGACAGTTATTTTGGATTTGAACGATAATAATGAGAAGTTGGGCTCTTTAGGAATCAGCGGCAACTTGACTCGTCAAACCGAGAGGGTCCTGGCTTTAGAAGACGAATCTTCTCATATCGCAAATATCGGTACCTTGGTTGAGGAGATCGAGTCGAAGCTGCGTAATATCTTGAACGAGGTTTACTTTGGAAAGACTAGAGATATTATTGGAGATTTACGGACTGTTTCAAAGCTGACTGATGTACGCACTGAACGTGCTCTTCAAGGCGAAGTTGCGAAGGGTCTCGGTGCGTAAATGCTTCCTTTGTAACTGAATAAATTATTTTACCGACTTGGTCAAGAAGAGAAGATTGGCAGCTAGGCTCTGCCTAGACCTGATCGCTTAGCTTTGCAAGATAGATATATGCCAAGAATAAATAAATATATATATGTACAAGTTACTGGTTATTTTTTAATTAGACCTTCGTTGGCCAAATCTTCAATATAATTCTGATACGGCCCTTTCGCTATCAATTGCTTTTTCAGGATGGCCTCTTTCTGCGCACGTTCAGATCGATATTGCTTTGTCGTCTGGCTATACATTCTCCTACTTTGTTTAGTATGGAGTTTGTAATCATACTCGAGGTCTGCCGGCGGAATCAGATTGAGTAATTTAGCAATTTTCGAATCGGCCTTTACAGAGATTAAATGAGAGGGATCAAAAGTCTGGTCTCCCCATTTTAAGATATGTTGTGCTTGAGTCCACAGAAGGGAAACCTCTGGAGTTAGTTGTCGAGCGAAGGAAAATGTTTTTTTTGACACCATGCTTTGAGAGTTGTAATACTTGAATTGAGTTTCAGCTCGCGTAAGCCAGTTTTGAGATGCTTTTGTTAGAGGAACTCTATAAGAAATGCAGTTGAGGAGTTCCACTAATTCATATTTGCTCGAATGGAATGGACTTCGGACTGCGGCTTCTATCATGTATTGATATGTAACACAACTTGCTTTAACATTCCATTTAGGGTAGGACATCATAGCACTATGGAGTCCAATAAACCAATTGATTTTCCCATGCCGAGCAAAACAACGACCAAAAGTGTTCAAAACACTTGTAGTGGGCGTGAGATTCCATTTCTTTAATGCATAGTGGAGATATTTCCATGCAACATCGACTGACTCGACTGAAGGACAAGAAGATTTGTTTGTTGTGTCATTTTTTAAATCGTTTTTTGCGTCATTCAATAATGCGTCAATTACAGTGTTTACCGTATCGATTCCCACATCATACTTTTCAAGTTGTTTATCAAGATACACCATTGCCAATTTAGGGCCAATTTGATCAATAATGTCTCTAATGCAAGTTGCTAAGCCTCTTTTACTTAGGGGAACATTTTTCTTGGACATTTCAGTAAGTACGCGAGACTTGTTTGCGCCTTCGGGTACATTACTGAGAATGATATTCCAAGTATCAATATTTGCAGGAATACCCTGTGATCTCATTTGTTGGAGATATCTACAGGCAACACCAAGCGGGCTGATTTTCCATCCATCCCTTTCGTTACCCAGTCGATATCTGCAAGCTATCAATAATATATTATATGTATCTGTATTCACAGATATACCGGATGATAACATATCCTGGAATAGTTGGCGTGAACTTCGAAGATCGCTATTCCTGACTTGATAAGATATGCCGATATTGAATGCATCCGTGGATAGATGGGCCATAGTATTTGGATTGTTGATACGAAGAAGATCTTTAATGATTGCAGAGACCAGCCCATTCGAGGATGAATACTTGGAATTTGAATGATGATGGCGAGAAATCAATTGAAGGTACTCAATGAGACCTTCTTTTGTCCACTGTGACGGGAATTTAGGTAGTGGTCGGGAAGTGAACCTCCGTTCCAAGATCATTTCGGTGTTAGATGTTGTGAGCGTTGTTCTCATAGAGACTAACACTTCTAAAATGGATTGGATATAGGTAGCGGATTTGTTTATTTCGATCTGTCGGCCAAGTGAGTGTCTGATATCACTGGTGGCAGCAGGATCATTCATATCAAGAAGAGTCGATAGAGTATTAGTATTATCACGTAGATCATTAAGCGTCTTAACCGGCATTAGTCCATGATATGCTCGTAGCTCGTCGTTTAGTTTCCGATAGAACTTTGGCATATCTAGGGAGAGTCCTTCGGACGTAGAACTGTCTGTTCCAGGAGCTGAGATCTTTGGAGGGCTAGATACTTCAACCAATGTAGGATTTAAACTATCGTCATTGCCACAAAAAGTAGATAAAGGTCTTTCAGCAACTATACTAGACTTCCAGAGTCGCCGCACTAACGGTCTTAAACCCTGTCTCGAACCTTTTTGCATATTCTTTGTGTTATCTATTTTATTATCAGTTTTTTAATTCATTATCTAGCTATATATTTTCAGGCCGGTGAAGATCGAACATCTACAGGGTTGGGGTATGCACGGCGGTGAAAGCCCAGCATCATCGGGCTGTTAGTTGTCTCACCAATTTATTTACTATTTCTTCGTCATCAGCCTCCATCACATACTGTGTTACAAACACATAGACAAAAGTCATTGATCTCGAAATAGAAAGAAAGAACCCCGGTTCGCAGTACCCCTATCATAATCTATCAGAATGCCTTCTACAGACCTGCCGCCTAGAGAACCGTCGCAGCGATTGGCTGAAAAGTCACGTCAAAAAAGACAACAAGAGCAAGAAGAACAAGAACAAGAGCCGTCGTCACTAAGTTATCGAAGAGGTAGAAAACAGTCTGGTGGACGTGTTTCTTCTGGTACTTTAAACGGTCAATCGACTCGCCAGCCTCCAGCAGATCTTTATCCAGGTTTAAATGATTTAAGCGATGCGTTAGAAGCAGTTCCTATGGACATTATTCGCCATTTCACGCTATTGAAAGAGATAGATGCTAAATGTGTGGGCACCACTCCTTTGCTAGGAGAGTTAATTGTTGAGTTTCTTTCATTACCGGTTCCATCACCAATTGTGTTACAATCGGCATTGTTTGCTTCGTCGTCGTTAGGCGCAACATCTGCAAATGGTACTCCTGGTCCAGATGGCGGAGCAGATGGCAGTAGAAACCTTGGAGCTGTGGAGCTGGACCTGCCAGCTGGTGTTACACCTTTTCACGTTTCCGAAGAGGAAATCGCTTCAATTGTCAAGCGAGAAGAGCTATTAGCTCAGATCCGTCGCCTAATTAACGAACTGGTACCATGTTTAGAGGAGAAAATGCATGTTGCCGGAGTGGCTGCTGATGCTATGGCACGTCATATTGCACGAATTGACTATGATTTCGATTTAATCTGCAAAAACGAGATTCCGTTGCGTGTTCAGGTAGGGCCTACCAACCATCCTGCATTTATTGCCGAGACAAGACTAGCCAATGAACAACAAAAAGGCGCTCAAGCGAGTCGCAGTGAATCACGTCGTGAAGCTATGGCAGCGAAGAAAGCTGCTGCTGCCGCTGGAGACATCGGCAGTGGCCAGTCTGGAAATGGGACCGGCGCAGGCGCCAATATAACCAATAGTAAAGGTGGAAGGCATTCTACGCCAACAGTTGGTAAAGGCAGTTCAGGTTCGGGCGCAGCTGTAAGCGGCGGTGCAGGAGGAGCGGGAGCCGGGTCAGGAACTGGCGGAGGAAGAGGCCGTGGTGCTGGCAAAGGCGGGGCGGCATCTAATTCTGGCTCCGCTTCTGGTAATGCGAATTCTACTCATTACCAGTCTTCATCGACTGCAAATGCGCCAACTACAAAGCGACGTAAGGGTAACAGCAATTCTAGTGCTGGTTCTGCAAACAATTCTAACGCTTCTACTGTGCACTCTAGTGCTAACGGTTCTAATCCAAACAGTGCCTTATACAATGCTTATAATAGCTACGAATTACAGTCCAATTATTCCAACACGGCGGATAATCAGGCATACACTGCAACCTCTGAAGGACCAGGGCGACCTGCTAATACTCCATCTAATGCCGGCAACAACCAGTATAGCAGCGCCTATCATAATCACTCAGTGTCCAACCAACCGAATCAAGCCTATAATGACAGCCAAACCTACGGCTCTGCGAACAATAGTGCCAATGACAACTCGTACAATGAAAGCTACGAAGGGGCAAACTATGAAGCCGACGAATCAATATCGCGTCCTGGTACCCCTGCGAGCGGCAGTGGCCGCCGAGGAGGCCGCCAGCGAACCCGCACAGTCGGCAACAACCCAGCGCCATCAATCCAAGCCAAAGAAGAAGGCGAACCTGTCTACTGCTACTGTCAACAAGTGTCATTTGGCGAAATGGTAGGGTGTGATGGTCCAGACTGTAAACGCGAATGGTTCCACCTCCCTTGTATTGGTCTTAGCGCTCCACCCAAAGGGCAATGGTTCTGCGAGGACTGCGCCGTCAAGTACAAAAAACGCGGCGGTGCTGACAAACGCTAACTCATTCTTTATTTATTTATTAACATATATCGTCCTCGAAGCCCGGAAAGTTCGTAAGACAGTTGTGCCTTCGAACCGGGCCAGCCAACGTTCCTAGCCTTCCGCGAAACGGAGCTACGGGTCTGGGCGGAGCCCAGCCGCCAGAGGCGACCAGAGGATGAAAGCTGTGCTATCCGTGGCAGGTCACCGAAGAGGGGAATTTCAGGGGTAAGGCCCTCATGTATGGCATGGCGACTTTCTTCACGAGGACCGAACTTCATTATAACCACCACGGTTTCCAACTACATGTAGGAGACCTTGTGAGATCTTATGGTTACATCGTACAAGCCAAGCGAGGCCCTGGCAAACCTGAGCAACGGGATCACCCAGCGGATTAATTATGTACGGTGGATAATATATGCTGAACATCAGCGCAGGTGCTTTTTATAGAAACAAAAAAAACCTATACAAAATCTAAGCACTGTTGCTTGAGTTGCAGACATATGTGAGTTTGAAACGGCACCAACGGTGATCATAGAGAGCCAAGGAATGACAATAGTTACTTCTCCTGCATGAGTTGGGAACCGCGAAAATAGCCTATCCGTTGATTCAGTTCTTGTCCTATCTACGAGGGTATCTATGAAACAGATGGAAAGGGTGGCCTGGCAGAAGAGCGAACAAGTACTGACTACACACTACACAGCAGATCACGATACTCTAAACATACTATCAAAGCTACAGGCTGGTCCGCTTTCAGTCAATACCATACCGTGACAATTGCGCCCGTACTCGTACATCCGCGAAGCGACTCTCCACGCTTCCAGCACCGAGCGAAGCGAGCAACGGGTCGCTGGAGGCAAGCCCACTACTTCAAGCAAGTTAACCGGTAAAACCGGGGAAGGGGCTCTGCCTCCGGCGGCTGGGCTCTGCCCAGCCCCGTTGCTCGCTTCGCTCGATGCTTGGAGCGCATTGTCGAAGACGCGCATGTTGGCGATAGTAGCGTAGTATCGTAATAAAATTATCACTTGACAATTTATAATTCCCTAGGCTAACGCTATGTCGTTACGACGACAGGAGACCGCACCACCGCCACCACCGCGTCAGAATACCACTTTGAAAGACCACATAAGGAATCTCGCCATTGTCGTCGTAGTCGTAGTCGTCTAAGTCTCCTGAGCTGGACTCCTGAACTAAACCCCTTTCTCGCCTGCACGGCTAATCAGCCAGAAACAACAGCCGTACGCCAAGGTCAGTGAACCATCTAAGACGGAGTCGTACGGCCGGCCTACTGTATGTCTCAGTGGATGTCTCAGTCAATGGCTTATTGCGGCTCCCGCCGCCTGGCCGGTCGATTGGTTGCTCAAGTCTAAAGTCTATTATTGGGGTTTTCGCACTGTAATCCTAAATAAGGGCAAGCAAAAAGTAAACCTCGAGAGAGAGAAGAAAGAAAGCCGCGTTCGTCCTTCAGTGTGCGGCTACTGCGATATGCTAGAGAAGGAAAAGAGAGGAGAAAAGGAGGCCGAAAGAGGAGGCCGAAAGAGGAGAGAGCAGCAGAGAGATAAAGGGTAGGTAGTTAGCAGCTCAGTAGCAGTGCTGGTATTCAGTGCTGGTAACTTTAATGATCTTTTTGTTTTATATTTATATGGCGGGCATCCGAACAAGATAATCTTTATTTTTATTTTGGTCTTTATCTTTATCTTTATCTTTAAGGGGTTTTTATAAGCGACAGAACGCAGTTTGGTTGTTGAATATTTCTTTATACACTGGATCAGATTGTTTATTGATTGATTTTCAACTAATATCGACTACTGACTCTTCTAGGAGATTCAATATACAATGCTCGTAAGAGAATATAAACTGGTTGTCGTTGGCGGTGGTGGTGTTGGTAAATCAGCCCTCACTATCCAATTGATCCAGAGCCAATTTGTTGATGAATATGATCCAACTATTGAAGATTCATACCGTAAGCAATGTCTTATTGATGACGAGGTAGTTATATTGGATGTATTGGATACTGCTGGTCAGGAAGAGTATTCTGCTATGAGAGAACAATATATGAGAACAGGGGAAGGCTTTTTGATTGTTTACTCTGTCACTTCGAGATCATCATTTGACGAAGTAAAAAACTTCCATCAGCAGATTCTCCGCGTCAAAGACCAGGATGATTTCCCAATAGTCATTATTGGCAATAAAATTGATCTCGATAACGAGCGACAAGTTTCATATGAAGAAGGCCAGCAATTGGCCAAGAAACTAGGCTGTCCGTTTCTAGAAACGTCTGCAAAACAACGAATCAATGTGGATGATAGTTTTTATTCGTTGGTCACTGAGATTCGAAAACATAACCGAGGAGATTCTGCATCTGAGAGATCAGGATCAATTAAATCAAGGAGCAACAGTAGAACCACGCCAACAACGTTGAACCACGAAGCTGCATATTATAGTGGTAATACAATTGGAGGCGGTCCATCGAATATAGGAGGAGGAACAAGAGCAAAACAATCCAGGGAGCCTACTAATAGGTATGAGGATGAAAAGTCTGATAAGGGAGGGTGTTGTTGTGTAATCTCATAGTTATGCACCACCATCCCCTTAACTCCTTGGATACGACGACATGAGATTTTTAGTTTGTTTTTGTTTTCTCTGTTTCTTTTTGTCATATTATGTAACTGAATGTCATCTGTATGGCTAAAAACTTCCATAAAAATGTAAATAAACAAATATATACACATATATTTACTCACTCAACTGTTCTTATTACTATTCTTAGTTAATAAAATGATATACTATAAAATGTAACAAAAGGCTGCCAAACACGAAATCGCCAAATGCTCGCTCTGGTGAAACTTTTGGGAATTCTCTGGAATTGGCTGGATTCGTCTGAATCCGCAGAGCAGCCGTCAACACGAACTGCCCGACCGTGGCAGCAAACCCACCCAAAAACCCGTTGAATGGCTGGCAACTGTTAGTACACCCCTTCCTTCTCTCCCTCTGGTGGTTGCTCTCCCATACTTACAAAACTACCCACGACAAGGCAAAAGACAAATTGCAATACTCCTAGTACCACCAAGAAAATGAGAAAACCGTCAATCAGGGTCGTCCGCTTGGTAGCATTCTCTCTATAATTGGATAGGACTCTGGAGAATATTTTACCAAAGTCCGAAGAAACAGCCGTCACGTTGGCAACTGCCGAGCTGTCCTTCTTTCTTACAACTGGTTTTTTAGCCATTGTGTACGATAAGGGGAATTGGCTTGGCTCGATTTAATGTGATCTGGAGCAATTGACAGTTAGGTTGTCTGGAACATACGTAGCAGTGTAGCTCTATCAGATTGTATGGTGCGTATATAAGCATATTCCCACAGTAACCGGGGTCTCCAGTCAGCGTCGAATCCAACATGTAGCACGTGAACAAGTTCGGTCTCTCCACATCGTCCATTCCTTCATCGTTCATTGATCTATTTATTATATATTATTTATCGTCCTCCTCTCTTCGTTCTTCGCTGCACAACAATGTCATCACCAGGTGGCCCACAAACTGACGTCAGACCGCTAGAATCATCACAGACAGAAGAAACTACAACTATAGCGGAAATACGAAGACCTCCTCCGGTACGTTTGGTTCCACCACTTAACTTCGCATTGGCTGAGAGACAACTTTATCGTAGTGGTCAACCGGCGCCAATAAACTTTCCGTTTCTCCGAGGATTACATCTGAAGAAAATTGTATGGCTGGCGGTTGAAGACCCATCGGATGCATTTCTAGGATTCGCCGACGACAACGAGATAGAATTCCATCATCTCGGTCTGGTCACTGAAGGAGGGAATCCATGGGATCAATTGACCGAATCATCTATTGTCACTGCTCTGGATATAATTATGAACGTCAAAAGCTATCCATTATTAGTCTGCTGTGGCATGGGCCGACATCGTACAGGTACAGTAATAGGATGTCTGCGACGACTCCAAGGGTGGAATTTCGCTAGTATCTCGGACGAGTACCGTCGATTTGTCGGTGCTAAAGGTGGCCGCGTGCTAATTGAGTTGCACATTGAAGCTTTTGATACGAAATCCATCCATGTGAACCTAGATTGTGCGCCGGACTGGTTTACGAACTCCCGTCGTCTGCCTCCGGCGAGTGAGCTCCACTCAGACCCGTAACCGTAACTTTGCTTCGCTCGTTGCTGGATACCTACCGCCCTATAGGGGAGTGAGTGAGAAGTTGTACGGCCACTGGTTTGATAAAGCCCAGCATGGCGAGCGTTCGCTCGGTGTTTATTGGGCAAACGAGTCTCCAGTCAGACGTACCAGTTTTAGTACACCTTTGTTGGCACAATGAAAACTTGCCAAAGACACTGCAGCTACTAAACCTGAAAATTGTTTCAGCAAACGTTTCAAAAGCTATCCTAATGATTCTGTAGATAAATTAACGAGGTTCCGATGAAAACGAGCGCAGCGAGCTACGGCTCTGGGCAGAGCCCAGGCGGCCGTAGACAGGTGAGGGGTTGCACAAACACGATGCAGGTAATGAATTCTGTACAGAAACAAGCATAGCAAGTGACGTGCGAACCACTGGTCTAGCTTGGAGAGGTTTGGATATTGAAAGTGACTTTGGGCAATTGATCTGCGTCAAACGTGACGGTGGATTCGATACCAAGAGCCGAAAGCGTGCCTCGAATTACTCCGGCTGGAAACCATAGGTAAGGAGTCGCCCTTCGGAGAGTTTCTTGCGGACCATACGCTGTACCCATACGTGAACAGTACTTGAATTGATTGTCGGTGAGAACATACGTACCTCGATGGTTGGTTTTCAGATTGTCAATCTGTTTTTTATATAGAATGACCCATAATTCTTTACAGACGAATTTCATAATGTCCAGTTGATCAGTGAACCACGGCCGGTCTCTTGTGAATATTTGAGACAGGCCAAGCCCCACTCTATAGCCATAACCTTCTATCCTAAAATAAACATCATCATTGTGGCTTGTATCATCAGCAGCGGTGGTGATTGAATTTGCAGTCGCAGTCGCAGGCATGGTCGTAGTGTTCGTTACCGTCCCTGTAGACCCTGCCGTTACTGGAGGCCCATTAGCCACTGGTATTGCAGCTGTCGTTCCATATTGCTGTGAATCTTCTAGCATTTGTTGTACGATACTTTGTGCTAATGGAACAATCTCTATAAGGAGAAAGTCTAGCGAAGATGCTGCGACCAGTTTGGCAGTGCCATTGATATATGGTGAGTCGGATTCCATAATTTCAGACGGTGTAATGATGTGGGGGATAGTGGAAAGGGATTAAGATTGCAAGGTCGATTGGAGAAGGTAATGAGAAGATAGAAGTGGTAAGTGATCTCTAGTTTAGTGCACGTATGGCACGGCTGTGCTCATCAGGGGCACTAACGGATGGGTCTTGTTCGTTCTTGGACCCTTCTTTATCTGGTAGATTATTTCAACTCTTCAAGTAGTCACATGATAAAGGTATCGACAGTTTGCACCAGTATTATTAAACTCAGGGGATATAGTGAATATAGTGGCAGATACTGTTCTGCATTATAGCCGGATGAGGAATTCATTTAGATTATCTATCTGATGGGTATCTTCAATTATCTTCAATATATTTCAAATCAACATACACAAGACAACCAAAAGCACTATCATTGATTACTTAAAACCTGATTTTGTACTTTTCCCGGGAAATATCATTTATTACCTCTCTTATCCAATGAGGTCGTAGCAGTATGGATGCTAAGCAAGCAGTGGATATGAATGGTATTGAAGAACTTGAAAATTATAAGATATGGCCGAAATAAGAAAGACAACACAAAAGACAATAGAACATATTCGAAACCCACTCTACGTTTATTTAGAAGTATATCGTCTATTAAAGACAGCTTTAAATCTTTAAGCAGTTATTCTGGGGTTTGTTTACGGTGATAATGGCAATCAGTTCTCCCGACTAATTGTGGATGTTTATAACAGCAATAATATGCTGATGTGGCTACCATATTTATCTCCCTTTCCTTCATTTCACAGTTCTTTCCACTACTACTGTTACCTTAATTAACTTTTATTATTTATGCAAGATAAGATAAGAACTTAACAGCCTTACATGATCGGCACAGCTACCCAAGCTGCTGCCAGTGATTCTACTGAGGTCAAGGAAATGCCGCTTTAACACAGTATTCTCCTCTGTTTCTCTCCTTCAGCAGAAGCTTCAAACTGAATGATTTGAGAGGTCCAATTTTTTCATAATTAAATGCGCCAATTCTTACATGGACAGCCATATATATATATATATATATAGGATGCGACGTTACGTAGTAGTAGCCCGTCGATACTCAGCCGTGTGCCTCTCTGGTAATTATAGATCTCATTTCTCACAATGTACCATTCTGTATGCTGCTATAACACGTAAACAGACCGCGCCATACTCACCCCGGCCACTGATAAACAAACTCAATTAGAAGTGACAGTGTCTAACTTAACTGGTTGTCAATTGAATTAATTGTATAAATTTGCTGGAAGAATCTTAATAGTTTGGCGGAAGAGTCCGGAAGCGTGTGTATTGGCATTGCCAGAGTGGAACGGAAGGAACTAGATCACCAGGGTGAACACGACAAATGAGCATGTCGACAGTACATATTTTGTCGTTAGAGCTGAGCAATTTGATTTCTCAGACGAAAAGAAGGAATTCAGAATTGAAGCAGGTGTGTTGTAGCAGGGGAAATGAGCTTCTGAATATATGATGATAGACACAAATACTAACGGACGGATTATAGGAGAGTGAAAAGAGTTTGGCAAAATTACAAACCTACAGAACTGGAGGAGATGAGCGTGAATTCTTGAGAGGTAAGTCTGGGGAGTGTTTGCGAGTCTGGACAGAGTCCTGCCGCCAGAGACAGGAGTAGAAGCAGCGACTAATGAATTAGAATTATCAAAAGATCCATCATTTATATCACCGTTTTTATTAGCCAGTTCGACAAGAAATGCGAAATATTGTGCCACTGCTATTCAGTGTTTACATAGTTTGTTGACGATAAAAGCAATTGTATTAGAACAGATCGATGTTGTGATAGAGGCGCTACAAGAAGCTACACATTTGGGCATCGACATTCAACTCAAAATTTTACAGAGCCTACCAGCGTTAATTGAAAATTATGGCCAAGAGCTGACCAGTGAGCAGATTGTTAACATTCTTCAGTTATGTTCAATTTTACAAGGCGGAAATAAAAGTGTAGTTGTGGTCAACACTGCATCTGCTACGTTACAGCAGTTGATAATATCTGTGTTTGAAAGGGTAGCGAGAGAAGACAAGGATGGGGAGACGATTCCACCAAAGAAGACTTTTGAAGTGAATGTAGATGGTGATGGTGAAGGGAACAGTGCCAGTGGTAGCAATAAAATTCTTATTAGCCCAGTGGCTTACGACGCTTTAATGATCTTCATTGATTTGTGTAACTTGACAGAAAAGCAGAAGCCGATTTTCTTGAAAAATTTCAATCATCTGCCAGAGACGTTTGGATTGGAGTTATTGGAGAGCATAATGACAAATCATAGCGATATCTTTTTAGAGCATGTTGAATTTGCTTACATTTTGAGGACAAGAGTAGTTCCACTGTTGCTGCGAGCATTTTCCGAAAAGAGAGAATTTTCTGTCACTGTCAGAGTAACAAGGATTTTATATTTATTATTAAGAAGACAATTACCTGTGCTAAAGGTAGAAGGAGAAGTCATATTATCCCTTTTGACTCATATGTTAGACAAAGAGGCTGCTCCTTATTGGAAGAGATTGCTGTGCATGGAAGTTTTCCAAGGAGTGTGTTCAGAATTTTCGCTTGTCCAAGCGATTTATCAGGAATATGATGCTCGAGAAGGCACTAGAAGAGCCATTATCAAATGTCTGATAGCGGCGTTTGATAAGATCAGCCTGGAAAGAAAGGATATTATTGGATATGGGCCAGTTTCAATGCCCTTTCAATTACCGGATGGAATTAGTAGTAGCATTGATGATTCACTGTCTAATAATAAGCTTCATGATGAAAACGATCCAATTGACTATTCGAATGTAGTAGGCATATCTCTGAAAACATCTGTTGCTAGGGTTCCTTGCATCGATTTATTAGATAAAGGCGAGCCGCCTGTCGTACCTGACTCATACTTATACTACCTAGTTCTTCTCTGTATCAACTCTTTGTCGGAAGGGCTGACTCGCAGAGTCTTTTTGACATCAGCAACTCCTTCTGAAATGCCTGTTCAGTTCATCAAACAGTGTTGGAGAGAATTAGCTGCATGTTATCAGACTTACTTGCACGCTGCAATTGATTTGGACTTATACCATTCATTAGTCCGGTCAGTTCAGAAGCTTACTCATTCGGCTGGGTTCCTTGAACTCACTGAACCAAGAGATTCCTTTCTTTCGCTGTTGGGAGAGTTTTCTGTGCTGGTAATCGGAGATACTGCTAGCAGTGCTGGTGCTGGTACTAGTGCTGGTAATGGTGCTAGAAAATCGATTGGCAGTGCTTCATCAAGCTCGTCGAGTGTGGCAACAACCGCGACGAATATGGCGCGAAATTTACTGAGTGTCGAATCAATTGTAGGCACTTTAGGATCAATTCGAGAGCATCAGCGATCCACTAGTAATTCAGGGTTGCCTTCACCATCTCCTATACTTCCTAATCGCCCTAACAGTACTGGTGCTGGGTCCAACGGTAGCGCTCCTCCTGGGATGCCAACCCCGCGCAATATTCTTTGTTTTAGAGCTCTTCTGAACCTTGCGCATACTTTAGGCCCATCTTTATCTACAAGTTGGGATATTGTTTTTCAAACAATTCAGTTATGTGATGCCTTGACTAATGGATCAGGTAAAAAGCGTAAACGCCAAGTTAAAGGATCCCATATCTTCTCTCAACTAGGCACCGAGTTTACCCCTGTGGATAACTCGTTTAGAAGACTTTTAGAGTCGACCAAGGATTTTCTAGAACCAGCGTTTTTAGACATGATATCATCTCTTTGTCGTGTCTCAGAAGCTACTCTTGGGATTCACAGACCATCTTCCGTGGGTGGCGATCTTCTTCTAGCTCTAGATTTGCTAGGAGAACTGGGGATCATAAATATGAATCGGTTAGTTTCCTCTACTGATAAAAGTTGGAAAAATCTTACTGATCATTTATTAAAAGTTATTGATACTAGATCAGTAGATGTTACTGCTCGTTCACATTCTGCAAATGTTTTGAACGATCTGATAACCAGAGCTTCTACTGATGCAATCATTTCGACTGCAATTAACAGTCAAGCACAAAGAAAAGTTATCGAGACGCTGGAATCGGAGATTGATCGAGTTTCCAAAAAAGTACCAAGTGATGATTCATCGCTTACAAACACTGAATCTGACATCCACGTATCGGCAGTCGATACCTTAAATAAAGTCCTTGATCATTGTGGAGGAAAGTTTATCGACGGCTGGGACCTAGTTTTCAATATAATCGACAGTGTGTTCACGTCATCACTTTCTTCTGTATCTTCATCTACTTCTCTATCATCTGTTGCAACCAGCACCACTATCACAACAAAACAAACTGATAGAGCTGCAAGGCTTGTAAAGTCTGGTTTTGAATCATTAACCCTCATCTGTAATGACTTTCTCGTTGTGTTACCGGAAAAGTGCTTGATGAGTTTGATCACGACTCTCTCCAGATTCTGTAATCAGGAAATTGACCTTAACATCTCCTTCACATCGATCAGTTTCTTTTGGACGTTCTCTGATCACCTTCGAAATATGCTTACTGAAAAAAATGCTACACTTGTAGATTTTAGTGGACCAATAATAGATTCAGAAAGGTTATCCGACGAGGCTGTAAACGGCAAATTCCCATTAAATATCCATGCGTTGTGGACTATATCATTGCTTCGCCTTGCTATCATAGCAGGTGACTCAAGGGCACAAGTTCGTAACGGTTCTATTCAAATCCTATTCCGTATTTTAGACGCAAATGGTAATTCGTTACCAATTAGTGTATGGAAAACAGTTCAAACTATTGTGACACCCGCAGTAATGAAGGTTCGTCCATCATTATCGAATGACAAGGAGTTGATCGCTTCTTGGACTGAAACAATGACACTGGTTTTGAATGGTTTCAGTAATTTATATTCCTCCTTCATGTCTCAGTTTATTAAGCAGGATGATTTTGTTCAGCTGTGGAGTAGATTAATCGATTACTTCCAGTCTTTAATTGAAGTTGCCCAATCCCATTTATCACTGTCGATATATAGTTCACTTAATGGCATACTGACGACTCTGTCTAAGAATCCGATAAAAAAGGACTTTCCCATCGAGTGTCTTAATAAGACATGGAATTTTTGGACTTCTCAAACTATTCCAAGAAGGCCCATAGATGCAAAGTCCACACAAGAAGCACTAACCGTACTTGTGCAGATTCACCAGCCATTACAGGAACTTTCTAACCCTAGTGCCTGTTCACATGAAGATTTAGTCAGAACTATTGGAATCCTTCAAAAATGTACGACCTTTGCTCATATTCCACAACTATACTCTGATAAAGATCACATGTCTCCGCTACAGTCTAAAAGTTTGGAACGAATCGAGGCCATCGAATTAACTGACTGTAAGGTTGCAAGCTTGATTTTGGAATTGCTGGCTGACTTTCTTATTCTTCCCTTTAAAACAGATGACATCGATATTAGTTATAGCGACTCCACGTCAAAGAGACCAACATTTATCAGCTTGGCAGCACACTCATTAAAGTTGTTGAGAGCAAAATTCATCAAAATTGCTGCTACGGATTACCAAGAATTATGTGAACATAAGACAGTCGAAAAAATATTCTCCTCTTTGCTATTGTTAATGGAGAAGAAGTTTGATTGTCCTTTAATATTACCAAAGAATTCTTCAGATGGCGTTCCTTTGCAGATGTGGCAGTCTGCTACTGTAATATTCCTTTTTATTACTGAGCAATTGTTGTATAATGTTAAAGGTTCTCTGAAACCGGTGGAACGCTCAGCTGCTATCTGGGAGCTTATACTGCAGTCCGGTATTGCAATCATTTCCAACTCCTCGGACTCTCCCCTGCAGTTTGAAGCAGCTTACGAGAATTTTGATTGTGATTCATACAAGAAATTTATTAATCTGGTTGAAAGCAACAATACAAATACATCAGACGAATTCTGGTCTCGTCTTCTGCGTGCTCTTTTCCTATCGTCAGTAATCTATTACCGTGGAAAGTACAACGAGAAGTATTATAAAACTAGCACCCCAAAGCAAACTCTCAAGAAACTTATCGAGGGTCCATTTTATGGCTCAACTGAAACCGCAAATGCACTGTCGCGGACGAATCTCTCCTATTTATGTCTCGATGAGCTTTTTCGTCTTTCTTCACAACCTCCCAAGAATTCTGCAATCATTATTGAAAAATCATCTCAATACCTTACCTGGAGAGCAGCAATTGTCCTCCATCAATATGTTTCAGACCAGCCTCTTCGAGGACGTGCTCCAATGCCGATTACTTGTCGGTTGGAATTAATCGGGTTGCTAGAATCCATTCTTAAATACAATACGGACCGCAGTCTATCCCTACTATTCCCATTACTCTGTGCAAGCATATCTGTATCATATAGTGATGCAAGAGTTCTATCCCTTCTTCAAAAATGCCTCCTCAATATACGTAAGGAAGATGCATAAAACTGAAAATTATTTATTTTTTTCATAACATAACAAATATATATAATAGACACCATGATTCAATAGTATAATTTCTTCTGGGAAAACATGTAGTCACACATTACCCATAATGCAACAGATACAGATTTGAATTCGAATCTAAATTTCTCTCGTTTAGAATTCAGTCATATCTTCTGGTCGATGAATAAATTCAGCTGACTCAACATTACTAGACGGCGAAGGGTGGTCAACTGGATGTGACATCACAGATGGTGGAATGTTGATAGAAGAAGATGATAACATGGACAAAGTTGAATGCGGATATCCCCCATGCCTGGATCTTTCACGTTGAAAGTCTCTCCACCTCTTCATAATGATTTGAGAAGAGTCAAATTCACCAGCTGCATCATCGTGGCCACTTTTATCACCACCTTCAATAGTACGAGTTTCACCCCAACTGAAATCATCGAACTTCCAGTAAGCATTCATGGGTAATACAAAATTCCAGATTGGTAGTGATACAAGGTATATAAGCATCCAAAGAACATAAGACACTCTACTAGCAGTAATAACAATGAGCACACCAGGTAGACCTAAAATAAGCGCCAACAGAACCAATGACATTACAGGAGTAGGTTTCCTTACAATGGCAATAATAATAACGTATAAAGTAAACGTAATAGCAGCAGGAAGAACAAGAGTAGATACCAAATCAACAAAAACAACAAATTGCATGGAAATACAAAAAACACCACACAGATCACGAACAAGAACCAATTCCATCAGATTATGAACAGTGGAGTTAATCCATCTTCTTCTCTGAGACAATAGAACTTTGAATTCAGCAGGAACGATAGTTTTACAAGCAGCTTTGGGGATGAAGATTTGCTTTCTTTTTGGGAAGGTTCTTAACATCAGAGTAGACAGAAAACGATCTTCACCGAGCAACAGTAGATTCTTCTTGTGAAGAGTGTCTACAACATTTTCAGCATAACGTTCAACAATATCGGGATTGGCCAGGATTGGAATCCAGAATCCATCATCACCTTTAGGAGCCTTGATACGATACATACAGAAACAACCAGGTAAACAAGTGACACCGCCAAAGACAGATTCGAACGCTTTAGCTTGGTGGTGAGAAATGAAATACTCAAATACTTGAATCATAGTGACCCAAGATTCTCTTTTATTGGCAATCTTTGTTTCGCCACACAGGCCCATGACCTCGGGATCTTTGACCATTTGGGCGACCATGTGGGTGATAGAATCAGGGAAAACCTTTGTATCAGCATCTACCATGAGTACTATCTCGTAGAAATCGGGTGCTATGCCAGTTATCTTATAAACACCATTGAAGATTTCGAATTCAAGCTCAGTCATACGCTCATCAAACATTACTCTTTGTAAGAAACTCATAAGAATGATCTGCGAGTCACGTTTACCTCTGTTACCTGGTTTGGCAGTACCTTCCTCAGCAGGAGTACCACATTTCACGATGGTCATTATGGGAACTCTTTGCTGCTTGGATGGATCAACAGTGCTATCATCATATTTATAAAAACCTGCGTATACTTTAGCCATATTATGACGTTTAGATCCACTTACAACCGAGACATAAGAGTATGGCTTTACTTGATCCAACGGTTCTGTGAGATCTGTCATCATTGACAAGGCAATTTCAGGAGTGGACATGTCATTACCAGAACCTTTGATAATACCATCACAAATGATTAGAATAAGCTTATGAGAGTTTGGATAATCAGTGGTAGCAATGGAATCCAAGGTTGTCCTAAGGCCATCAACGGATTCAGAATAAGCGGTAACAAGACATATCGTATGCGCAAGTGGGAATCCAAATGGCTGATAGTCAATTGGTGGCTGAGGGACAACATAGTCGTAGGACACGGGAATACCGCTATAAGATTGTTGATCAGTATTATTAATAGCATTATGATTTGGATAGTCCGAGTATTCAGATTCATCCAACATTAAGCCACCAGCTCCGCGATAGGTAGTGTCACTGGTCAAGAAAGATCGATCAGCAAGCATATCGTTACTGGCGTTGCTCATTAGGAATGAATTTCTAGAGCCACTTGGGGCAGAGTTGACGCCATAAATGGAACCACCAGGAACTAATTTAGAAGTAGAAGTAACTGGAATTTGCGACATCATGGTAACACTCTGGCGAGCAACAGTCTTATCATTTGCCTTCACACCGAACTTTGACGTACGGTCTCTTCTACGAGGGGGAGCAACAGCATTTTTGATAGGACCCTGCGAGTAGATATTATTCGACCAGTCCTCGATTTGTTCATTATGTCTTTCCAATTCCTTCCTATCCATATAAAAGGCGCCTTGACGTCCGGAGATAAACCATTTAAAGTAGCAAGCAAACAAGAATTTGGTGGCTACTAGACCGATAATAAACACCAGCGAAACGTACAATACAACCTGAGAAGCAATACAACCAATATTTTCTGTATCAATCGAACCGACTTTGATAACTTCAGATAAACATTTGGCAATCTGACCATCTCTTCCATGGGACATTAACTGGGTGATATCCGCACCACGGATGGTGTTGTCTTTCTGTAACATTTTGAATTCCGAAGGATAGTTCAAGTTCTTTGTATCTATCCAATCGAGCAGAGCAAGATCAAGCACTGCTCCATTATAAACTACTAGTCTTCTAGAAGAATTATGAATATCATTCCAAGTAAAGTAGACTTCAGCAGCAGCATGTAATGCGAAATATTCCTTGCGGGCTTTTCCAGATGTGTGACAAGCGTATCCATTATAATGGGGAAATGTAAAATTCGGCTGAGTAGTACCGTTTTGACTGAACATTTTACAAGGAAAATACCACGCAAGATTGCCTTTGTCATCATGAGGAATAGAACTATCAGACTTAGGAGTGATCAATCCCTTACAGTTTCCATTTACATTTTGAAACAAAAACGAGGCATCTAAACCAGCAGCATTAATAGGATCATAGAGAATGTTTGCATTGTCTGGAATACCAACTGCTGCAGGATGCTTGAACTTGTCCATTTCATAGGCACGCCCATTGACGATGATGAAGCCACTATTCACTTCATTATTGCGGATACGGACGAGATTGTTGTTACAAACAGTAGTTGTAAAGCCAAAGGTCAGATATGCAACAAAGGCCGCAACGTACATAATGACGGTAATCAAGCCGATTTTCTCTCTCCATGCCATTTGACGGTCTTTAGTGCGCATACCGAACAGTTTCAGCAGTGGCGCCGGAGCCCAAAATGTAACTACACGGCAATAAGCATGCCAAAATGAAGGAGCGGAACGAGCTCCAGGTAAAGGCTTGTTCTGGGGTTTCTTTTCCGACATTGTTCGAGAAACCCCTGTACCGCCACCTCCACCAGTACCTCCACCGCCTGGTGCGCCGCCAGCATTTAAAGGCTGGTTCTGTGGTAAATCGCTATCATCCATATTCGAGGCGCCATAATGATCTACTTCATTCTTGACACCATATGGGTTGTCCGCATACTCGCCATTATCATCGCCGCCATTATATGGACTAACTTCGTACTCGTCGTCCTCGTCACCATGTTCGTCGTTCAGCCCATACACATTGCGGCCACCCTTTGAATCGACAAACGCATCGCCATCGGTATCCAGCTTCTCGTTCACAACGCTCTGACGACTCAAGTCAGTCATTGGAATATCCTTCATCTGTTGCTCATAAATGACCGGATCAGCACCTGAAGCAGCGGGCTGAACCTGGATCCTCCCTGCTTGCTGAGCAGCCACCTGGGTATAATGATATTGAGGGTGATCCGGATCAATCCGCGATCTTTCTGGTCGAACTAGTGACTTTTTTCTGCCCATGAGCCCTTCATGATCCATGACCTGGCCCACTGTAGCACTAGACCCACTCTTCGGCATTGGCATGGGCCCCGGGCTACCAAAATCTGTCTCTTCATCAAACGCTTCATAATTACCACTACCATTTCCGCCGCTTCTTCCGCCAAAGTTTCTAAACGAACCCGACCGATCCACTGCACCTTCTGTTAGCTATGCTGCTTCCTTTCTCGGCCTCTTCGCTCATTGCCCTGTTCTGCCTCCGGCGGCTGGGCTCTGCCCAGACCCGTAGCTCGCTCCACTAGGGCATGTTCTTGCTCAGTGGGTCTGGGTCACCGGAGACTGTCAAAGAACGACCACCCGTTTGGCCCGACTGGCAACTACCACTTACTGATGTCTATGCAAATATCCTATCGTGTCTTGTTGAAAACGAGGTCAACTTCGACCACAAGTCGTCAGAAAAGAATGTCTGGAACCCCCTCGTACTACTAATATACGCAACCAATGCCAAAAAGTAAAAAAAAAAACTCCAATACACGAACTTCGGCTCCAAACGAACCTTTGCACTGTCTGCTCAACGCGACTGTCTGTCTATCTAAGTTGTTGAAGTAGATATATTTTATCTATCTGTTTGTATGTGCAGCAGCAGTGTGTTTGGTAATTTATCTTATATCTCAGTTAAACAAATTGTTATTTCATCTCTCAAGGGTAGGGCAGGTAAGCGTAAGGAAAAAAAACTAAAGCCGCGTGTTGTTACTATGCACCTATTCACATGTTTCTGTTTAAATACAGCTTATTTCGGTCGTTGCTTTGGTTATTTTTCGCGTTTATCCTAACCTTAAACAGTAATGGCCGACAGGCCAGCACTATTTGTTCTTTTTTTAGATCTCAGTAACAAGAGTGGATCGGCACGGCTGAATGACCCCTGATCAGCAAACTCGCTTCACGGAGAGGAGGTAGCTGTGACCTACGGGTCTGGGCAGAGCCCAGTCGCCGGAGGCAGAGAAGAGGTATGAAGAAAGAGAGGTTCTCAGCATTGACTGGTATTGCTATAAAGGTTAGCTGATAAACTAATTGTAGGAGTTTTTGCTGCGATAGTGGTACTCTTACTGTGGAGCCTGCTGTGGTGAGAAAAGACCAGGCGAAACAGACTCGGAACTAGAAGGGTTATCGTAATACGCGACGTTGTTGTCACCGTATTCCTGTTTTCTAGGTGTAGCACTGGGTGAACTAGGATCTCCACTACAAGCGCTCCCAACAACACCTCCGAAGCCACTAGGACTACCCATACTGCTACCACCTTTAACACCACCACCTCCACCACCGACATCGATTCCACCACTTTCACCACCACCACTCTGCTCAACGCGTTTCTCGATATCAAGTTTGTATCTCCAAAACGCCAGTTTGAAAACGGCTCTCCAAAATTCAAGGTTAGATCCAACACCCATTCGAAGAATTACCTCTTGGGCCAAGTAGTTCATGTGTCGCTGATTGACATCAAAAGTAAACTGAAGACTCATGGCTCTCAAGTTGGTCCCTCCCCAAGTCAGTTTCTCGGCAATATGACACCAAGGTGGGTTATAACCAAGGTTATACAATAATCTGGTAACAAATGATTGACCATCTTCGGATTTAACAAAGTTTTCCAAAATATTAAAGTTATTGAATGCACTGTTTGGAAGCTCACAGCCAAATCTCATCAGATCAAATACACTTGTCAAAGGGGTGTTTTTAATTTCGGCAATCAACTGTGGCTTGTTAACGAGACTATTGAAAAGTCTAATAATATCATCTGGCATATTCATATTATTTGGGACCACTTCAGGACGGGAAGGTCCAGGAATTGCTGGACCACGAAGCGTAGCAACTGGAACTACAGCAGCAACAGCAGCAACAGGAACATCAGGGGCATTGAGCCCGGCATCGGACCCTCGGCCACGTCGAGACGTAGTTGAAATGGAGTCAAATTTTACCATACTGAACTCGTAATTGTGGTTATACTATTGGCACAAACAAGCTGCAGTACAAATATTTATACTACCTATACAAGGTTGTTAGTTATGTTACTTTATTACGAAGATTCAGTTATGGACCATATGACTTATTGTTGCAGTATCAATGAAACAGTAGGATCTTCAGGGGGTTACCTCATTGGGCTGAAATGTTTACCCTAACCACTATCACTGCTTTGCAGGGATAATATATCCATCCTGGCGGCCAGCGTGATTCCATAAACAATGTTCCCGAAAAGCTTGAAAGTATAAACACAATGGGAACATGGAATTAAAAATTCACCTAAAATTGTGCTTATCCTATGAGATTAGCAGAGAAACGACGTAGAGAATCAGAATAACGTATTTATTTTACTTAAGCTATATCGGGATAATATAGAACATATTCTTTTTTAATCTTTTCCCACGTACTTGGATCAAAGAATACGTAAATACCACTTTCCGCCTGAGCAGTTTGTTGAACTGGCTCACTTAACGGATCTTTGGTGAGCCATAGCTTAAGTTCTTTATGATATCTCCAGTTTCTATTTGTTAATTCCACCGCAGCAGCTTCTTGCATACTATCTCTAGGCATGGTATAAAACATGTAAAATAAAGTCTCTTCAGTTAAATTTTGGATTTTCTGTTGCTGTGGAACGGCAGATGATACTTCGTAGCACTGCGGTAATCTGAATTCTGGGATTGTTTTATGCTTTGAAGTTTCTATCCATGGTGAAGAAAACATTTTTGACAGTGGTTCACTAGGCAGTTAGTGCATGTGCCAGACACAAATCCCAATCACGAGAGGGTAGACTTACTCAGTAGGGTTAAAATTCAGACCCAGGTTCCTCAGGTCGTTACCAATGGCAACTGTGGTCTGGTCATTGTTTTCCATACGTATGACACCTAGTAGACCGTTCATTCCGTACTTGTCCATTTCAGCTTGGCAAAATGTTAGTCTGATGTGTGATCGCCGAAAAATAAATATACTCACACTGCTTATCTGGAGAAAGTTGCTGACTCGATCCCGGAGTTGACTGCTTTGATTTCGTTAGTCTTGTGCCATATACCACGCAAACGAACGAAGTAAAGCAGCGGGTCCGGGCAGAGCCCAGCCGCCAGAAGCAGAGATCCACCACGTACCTTCATTCCCGGTAGCGCAGGGAAATCTTCGTGTGGTTCGGATGATACAGATGGCTGCTGTGCAGACTGGGGGCGCCCTTGAAGTCCTGGTGGAGCAGGAGACTGTGTGCCATTTCTAGCTACCTGAGCAAACCCTTGAGGCTGTTGTGGGATCTGCGACGAACCAGAATAGGGGATCTGGGATCCAACCGCCGACCCAAGAGCAGGGAAATCAGACAGGTCAAGAGACGCATTTCCCGATACTGACCCAATGGCCGATCCAGAGCCACCTGATCCTGGTGGTGGTTGTTGAAGACCTCCTGCAGCAGCTACTGATGCTGCCGTTGGAAAAGAGTTTGGGCCCGAGCTGTGTGCAAACATTCCCGACCGACTGGGGCTATTAACTCCCACCGACGCCTGGCCCCATAACTGCTGCTGTGGAGGCGGTGGTGGAGGTCCTCCTGCTTGTGACTGAAGAGGTTGACCATTAAAAACTACAATTGTCCTGTTAGTCGCTGCTTACGCACCTTTGAGTTCAGAGGAGTATGTTCTGCCTCTGGTGGCCGAGCTCTTCCCAGACTCATTGCTCTACGCTTTACGGAAGTCCCTAGAGGGCTAATTAGCAGAAATGTAATACTTACTCTGTTTACCATTGGGCACTCGACTCGATCCAGTCAGAATCGTTCGCTGTTGTGGAGGCTGTTGAATACCTACTGGGCGTCCTACAACTATTGTTAGTAATGTCACAGAAAGTAAATAGCAAAAGTGACCCAAGATTCTTTACCGTCTCCATTCGAATCATTTTCATTAATTGATTGCACGGCAGAAACGTCATCATCAGTGGATAAGCGAGCTCACAGCAGACAAACAACTACAATCATCTTCACGTTCGCTACATACCTGGCCTGTTCATCTTTCAATCGTTGCTTCTAGCCGAATCCTATCTCAGTATAACTGAATCTCAAAATACTACTGCAGATGTTGGCTTGAAACTTACCCTACTATAATAGATAGAAATGCACGAGCTGTGAAGTTCGTCACTTTAAAATTTCAGCAGCCGCATACGCCGCGCTCGCCGCTCGCGACGATTTTTTCGGGTTATCTTATCTATCTGCATAAGATGAGAGATACCTTAACCTGAAATAAATTTCACTGTCAACAGATCCACCATCTACGACTATTAAATATACAATGGCCAGGAAAGTGAATATTGTCATTACAGGTACTCCAGTAAGTGTGCGCACCTTTTCCAGTGATAGTGGTAGTCCACAACTAACATGTAATTAGGGTACTGGCAAATCTAGTCATGCTCAAGCTCTTGCAGACGTGCTGCCTGATCTGAGGCTATTTTCTATTAATGACATTGCCAAGGAACGCGACTGTTACGATGGTTACGACGAAGAGCGTCAAAGCCATATTGTAGATGAAGACAAAGTTATGGACGCAATCGAAGATGATCTTGAAAAGGGTGGTTTGATAATTGACTGGCACGTGTGTGACATATTCCCAGAGAGACTTGTTGATCTGGTGGTAGTTCTACGGACAGATAATACTATTCTTTACGACAGGTTAAAAAAGCGAGGATATACCGACAATAAGATTGAGGAAAACATTGATGCTGAAATCATGCAAGTTATCCTAGATGAAGCACACGAAGGATACGCTGGCGAGATTGTCATTGAATTAGAAAGTAACGATGTTGAGCAAATGGAATCGAATGTTGAACGGATAGCAGCTTGGAAGGAGCAGTGGGAAAATGATAACAAGGAATAGTATAATCTATAGAATATTTAATGTAATGTACCATACACAAGAGGAAGAGTGAGAGAGGGCCCGACGGCTGGGCAAGCTCCGCTGAGTATCGTAGACGGTCTCCTCAGCTAGCGAAGCGATGTATACATGAAGCTCTGCCACACTGCGCCCCTGCATATGATTAGCGTGGAATCATATCGCCTCCAAAGCTTGGTCAAGGAGCACAGCTACTGTCAATACCTCCTGGTGGGTGTTGTAGAAGTGGTTTGGCGCAAGACGAAGGACGTCTGGTTTCCGTTCATCGCCAATAATTCCATGGTGCTCGAAGAAAGTGAATACCTTTTGCATGTTGCCAGATCCAATTGGGAGAAATAGGAGAGAGAGTTGGGCTCCACGTTCGTTTGAGTCTGAGGGTGTGATGATGGTAAACGAGGGTGACTTGACGCTGGACGACTTCCTGGAGTCAACATAGTACTTGGACTTGATTAAGAGATCGTATAAATAATTGGTAAGAGATAGACTTCGTAATCGCAGCTTCTCAATTCCACCAGCCTTTTTGAACAGTTTAAGACTTTCACCTAAACACACTGTATTCAGCACGCTGGGATTCGACATGCGGAACCCATACGCTCCTACTATAGGGTCGAAATCATCTCTCATTTGAAATCTAGTACTCGCATTGTTTCCCCACCACCCAGCCAACCGAGGACGTTGGTCATTAGAATGATCAGAGTGCACAAAGATGCCACCAATACCGCCGGGACCAGAATTGAGGTATTTATATGTGCAGAACACGGCAAAATCAACACCCCAATCATGTAGCCTCATAGGTACATTGCCAACAGCGTGAGCCAGATCCCAACCGACTATGCATCCTTTTGCTTTGCCAGCCTTAGTGATGGTCTCCATATCGAACAATTGACCGGTGTAGAATTGGATACCCGAAAAGATGACCACAGCAATGGAGTCACCGCTGCGCTCAATCTCGGCTAGAATGTCCTCAGTTCTCAGAGTGTATTCCCCTTCTCGAGGTGCCAAGGGGATCAAGCCGTCTTCAACGGAATATCCATGCAATTGAACTTGACCCTGGAAGGCGTACGTATCAGAAGGAAATGCTTTTTGTTCAAAAAGAATCTTATATCTACTACCTTTGGGCCGATAGAATGTCGAAAGCATTGTATGCAGATTACCAGTCAATGTATTCATAACTGCAACCTCCGAAGGAGTGTGTTCGCTGCCTACCAATGGCGCCAATAGTGGAGTCACTGGATCGTCAATGGAAACCCATGGCTCAGCATGAGGATGGTCGAAATGAGACACAACGCCCCTTTGCTTCCAAGCATCTATTTCTTGAATCACGGCTTTCTCAGTGGATAGAGGCATCAGGCCCAGAGAGTTTCCACAGAAATAATATGATGGTGAGTCATGATCAGATATGCTTTTACCAGCAATGTTTGGACCCAGAGACGCTAAAGTTGGAATAGCGAATTCATCCTTATACGAAGGGAACTTTTTATCCAACTCCTTCGCGTAGTCAGTGGTATCTATATCAGGCATTGTTTACTTACCTGGCTGAAAGAATTAACTCCTCCGCAGGTGGGCCGATATAAAAAAGCGACGATGCGGCTGAGCTCCGCTAAACGGCCTGCTCCCAGGGGGCCTGGCGGCTGGGTCCGCCCAGTCACACTCTGATCCGCTTCCCGGACTATTTCCCTTTTCCTGTCATAATGAACGAGCGAAGGGAGCTACGAGTCTGGGCAGCAGCAGCCGGAGGCAGACCAGGGACTGCTGCGCGACGGCCAGAAGCATATCGTATCGTATATTCAATTATAACAAACAAATTAATCTTTTATACAAGAGCTAGAAAGTGAAAGTCCATCAAACATTATATTCTCTATTTTTTACCAATTTTTGTTGTAAAGTTTTATGGCATTCATGACTTGACTGCAATTGGATGCTGATGAACCGCTTGCAACAAGTTGAAAGATCTCTTTTCAATGGAGCCATTACCAGGTAAACGAGTATTGGTCATAAGGAACTGATCAACATCACGAGCAGTCTGTCTGCCTTCTTGAATACCCCATACAATCAAAGATTGTCCACGACGACAGTCACCAGCAGCAAAGACATTGTCGCCAACATAGTAGGTGCCGCCAGAAGGAGTGGTGGCAATGTTACCTCTTGGGTCGCGTTCGACTTCAAGTTTCTGCGCTTCTGGGCCAACAAAACCCATGGATAGTAGAACAAGATCAGCAGGGAAGAACTCCTCAGAATTAGGCACTTCAGCCATTTGCCAAGCTCCGCTATCAGATTGCTTCCATTCAACACGAACGGTCTTCACTCCCTTAACGTTACCTTCTTCATCACCAACAAACTCCTTTGATAAAATGCAATATTCTCTGGGATCTTTGCCGTAATGAGCACGAACTTCGGAATGACCGTAGTCCACTCTGAAAATTCTTGGCCACTGAGGCCATGGATTATCTTTACCACGAGCAGCTGGAGGATTAGGCAACAGTTCAAAGTTGACAACCGACTTAGCTCCATGACGAACAGATGTACCGATACAGTCATTACCAGTATCACCACCACCAATGACAATAACATTTTTGCCTTCAATAAGAGGACGAACATCTTCTAAAGTACCGTCAAGGTATGACTTTGTGTTCCACTTGAGCAATTCCATAGCAAACTTGATGTTGTTGAGCTCACGGCCAGGGATCTTCAAATCACGGGCAATAGTGGAACCAACTGCTACAATTACAGCATCATTCTCCTTCTTCAATTCATCCATAGTGACATCCTCACCAACGGTAACATTAGTAAGTACATTAACACCCTCAGCAACCATCAAATCAACTCTTCTTTGAACAATACGCTTATCAAGCTTCATATTAGGAATGCCGTACATCAACAACCCACCAGCACGGTCAGAACGTTCATAGACAGTAACGCTATGACCAGCTTTGTTAAGTTGGTCAGCAGCAGACAAACCAGCAGGGCCGGAACCAATAATAGCAATCTTCTTACCAGTGCGACTGGTGGGAGGTTGAGGACTCATCCATCCTTGTTCCCAAGCATGATCGATGATGGCAGCTTCCACACTTTTGATACCAACTGGATCCTCATTAATACCAAGAACACAGGCACCCTCACAAGGAGCAGGACAAACACGACCAGTGAATTCAGGGAAATTGTTGGTCATCATCAATCTTTGGAAAGCCTCAAACCATCTATCCTTGAAAACAAGTTCGTTCCATTTAGGAATAACATTGGAAATAGGACAACCAGTGTCTGATTGACAGAATGGGACACCACAATCCATACATCTGGCAGTTTGGAATTTGAGTTCATCTTTAGTAAGACGGTTGGAGATTTCTGCCCAGTCTTTGGTTCTATCGTGTGGATTTCTATATTTTTCGTTTCTTCTCTTATACTTTGTAAATCCTCGCAATTTATCCAATGGGGCTTTTGACTTCTGTTCTTCCGCCTTGTGATCCAAGATAGTGTCTTCAAGATCAACTACCTTCGGTTCTATGAGTTTATGAAGATGAGCAGGTGAAGGAGATGGGGTGGTGCTACGAGAAAGAGCTTTGATCTTCTTAATCTCACCATTGGTGATATCGGCCTCAGGATCTTCTCTGATTTGATGCAAATATCCATTGATTTCAGATTGTTTGGCTTGCTCAAGTTTACGAGCTTCAGCTTCCAAAACTCTCTTAAAATCAAGAGGCAAGACTTTGACAAATCTTGGCAAAATACGATTGAAATCGGTCAAGATACGGTCAGCCACTTCGGACTCAGTAAAATGGCGGTGATCCTCAATCAAACCACGAACGAATGCGATTTCAGCAGGATCGGTAATCTGGCTGAGTTCAACCATTTCAGTATTAACAGAATTAACAAATTCTTGAGCCATATCCAAGACATAAGCAATACCTCCGGACATACCAGCAGCAAAGTTACGACCAGTACTACCCAAAACAACCACACGGCCACCAGTCATATACTCACAACCGTGATCACCGACACCCTCAACAACGGCAGTGGCACCAGAGTTACGTACAGCAAAACGCTCTGCGGCAATACCACGGAAGAAACAAGTACCAGAAGTAGCACCATACAAACAAGTGTTACCAATGATAATATTTTCCTCAGCCTTGAATACAGAGTTCTTGGGTGGATAAATAACAATTCTACCACCGGATAATCCCTTTCCCACATAATCGTTGGCATCACCTTCCAACTCAAGAGTAATGCCAGGAGCCAAGAATGCACCAAAGGATTGGCCAGCAGAACCAGTGATGTTAACATGAACAGTATCATCAGGAAGACCCTGTTCACCGAATCTCTTCGAAATACGGTAAGACAATGTGGAACCGAGAGAACGGTCCGTATTGACAATCTCTGCACTGATGCGAGCAGGCAATCCTTTTTCCAAAGTAATTTCAGACTCATCAATTAGCTTATTATCAAGACGAACGTGAAGACGATGGTCTTGTTTACGAACGTTCCTAGTAGCTACACCAGGACGAAGAGTATGAGCAGGAGTAAGAATAGGAGACAAATCAATATTGGCAGTCTTAATATTACGGAGATCATCACGAACCTTCAACTTTTCAGCATGGCCCACCATTTCATTGATGCTACGGAAACCAAGTCTAGCCATGATAGCACGTAATTCGTTGGAAATATAGTAGAAAAAGTTGATAACATGTTCAGGAGTTCCTTCAAACTTCTTACGAAGCTCAGGATCCTGTGTAGCAATACCTACAGGACAAGTGTTCAAGTGACATTTTCTCATCATAATACAACCCATGGCGATAAGGGGAGTGGTAGCAAACCCCCATTCTTCAGCACCAAGCAAGCAAGCAATTGCAACATCACGTCCAGTTCTAAGCTGACCATCAGTTTGGACGATTACTCTACCTCTTAAATCGTTAAGAACCAAAGTCTGATGGGTTTCAGCAAGACCTAACTCCCATGGTAGACCTGCATATTTAATACCAGTCCACCTGGAAGCACCAGTACCACCATCATGACCAGAAATTAAAATGTGATCAGCTTTAGCTTTGGCGACACCAGAGGCAACAATACCAACACCAACCTCAGATACAAGTTTAACAGAAACTCTTGACCTGGGGTTTGAACATTTCAAATCGTAAATAAGTTGTTTAAGATCTTCAATAGAGTAAATGTCGTGATGAGGAGGTGGGGAGATTAAACCAACACCGGGCGTAGAATGTCTTGTCTTGGCAATCGATTGCGATACTTTGTGACCAGGTAATTCACCACCTTCACCAGGTTTAGCACCTTGAGCCATTTTAATTTGAAGCTCGTCGGCATCGGAAAGATAGTACGAGGTAACACCGAAACGGCCAGAAGCGATTTGTTTGATGGCGGATCTCATAGTATCGCCATCAGCTGATACAGCAGATCTCTCAGCATCTTCACCGCCTTCACCAGTGTTGGATTTACCACCAAGACGGTTCATAGCAACTGCCAATGTGGAGTGAGATTCCATAGAAATGGAACCATAAGACATGGCACCAGTGACAAATCTACGAACAATTTCAGTCCAAGGTTCAACTTGGTCGATAGGAATAGCAGTAGACGATTCAAAATCAAAGTCAAGCAAGCCACGGAGTGAACAGTTCTTGACTGCTTCATATTCCTTCTTGGAGTATGCATCATAAGCCTTTTCATTTTTATTACGAACAGCATCTTGGATGTTTGCAATCGCACTAGGATCATTAATATGTGCTTCGCCACCGTCACGCCAATGGTACTCACCGGATTCAGCAAGGCCAACAGGTTTAATGGTTTCACGAGATGGGTATCCCTTTTCGTGAAGAGAGAATGCATCTTGGGCAATGTAGTCGAAACCAATACCTTTGATACGTGAAGCGGTACCGGCAAAACACCTATCAACAACAGAATTGTCAATACCGAGGATTTCAAAGATTTGTGCACCTTTATAAGAAGCCAACGTAGAAATACCCATTTTAGACATGACCTTTAAGATACCGCCATCAATGGAATACTTGTAATTAGCAATAACCTTTTCGTCGGGAAGGTTACTCTTAAGAAGACCTTCACGGTTCATCTTGAGAAGAGACTCCATAGCCAGATAGGGGTTTACAGCATCAGCTCCGTAACCGACAAGCACACAAATGTGGTGAACTTCTCTTGCTTCAGCAGTCTCGACAATAATAGCGACGCGAGAACGCTTCTTCTGACGAACAAGATGATGGTGAACTGCACCAGTAGCAGCAAGTGCAGAGACAGCGACGCGGTCAGAACCAACAGCCCTATCAGAAAGAATAATAATCTTGTTCTTTTCAGCAATGGCAACAGAGGCTTCATTACAAATTCTGTCAAGGGCAGCTTCGTATCCTTCCAACCCTTGGGATCTGGGATAAGTAATATCGATTTTAGCAATAGTCCAAGAGGGATAAAATTTGGGTAAATGAGTAAGTGCACTAAGATCTTCCAAAGTAAGAACAGGAGATTGAAGCAATAAACGATCACATTGGTTTGGTTTCATTTCAAGCACATTACCTTGTGGACCAACATAACACTCAAGAGACATGACAATAGATTCACGAATGGGGTCAATGGGGGGATTAGTGACTTGAGCAAACAATTGACGAAAATATTCATACAACAATTTAGGCTGGGTACTAAGACAAGCCAAAGCAGAATCGTTACCCATTGAACCAAGTGCTTCTTTACCATCGGCAGCCATAGGAGCTAGTAACAAACTAAGCTGTTCAAATGTATAACCAAAAGCCAATAAGCGAGCATCCGACTGAACAGACACATCATCAAGCGTACTAGCCGCACTAGGCACAACGACATCGGACCTATTAATTTTGTCATTCAACTCATCCATAGTAACGAGATTGCCATGAAGCCATGCCTTGAAATCAAAACGAGCAGCGACTTTTTTCTTTAGTTCACGATCGTCAACAATTCTACCTTCCTTTGTATCAACCAAAAGCATTCTACCAGGTCTCAATCTACCCTTTTGAATAACTTTTTCAGGTTCAATTACCATGACACCGACTTCGGACGCACAAATCATTCGGTCATCGTCAGTAATATAATAACGACATGGACGGAGACCGTTTCTATCCAAATTAGCACCGCAATAACGACCATCAGCAAATGTAAACAAAGCAGGACCATCCCAGGGTTCCATCAAACAAGCAGCCCATTCATAAAAGGCTCTCTTTTTTGGATCCATACCTTCATTATTTTGCCATGCTTCAGGAATCATCATCATAACAGCTTCAGGAAGTGACAAGACTCCATTGATAACCAACAATTCCAATACATTATCAAAGGCAGCAGAATCAGAGCCTCCTTCTTCAATAATAGGATACAATGAGTCCAACTCCTCGCCAAACAAAGATGAAGCCATGACACCTTCTCTAGCTCTCATCCAATTCTTATTACCTCTCAAAGTGTTGATTTCACCATTATGAGCGGCCCATCGTAGAGGTTGAGCTCTGTCCCACGAAGGAAAAGTATTAGTGGAGAATCTCGAGTGAACAAGTGCAAAGTGACCCTCATAATCAACATTAGCTAAATCATGGTAATAATTATACACTTGAACAGGAGCCAATTGTCCTTTATAAACAATATTCTTATTTGACAAGGAGCAAATATAAAACCAATTATGCAAACCAATTGTATGAGTGGCTCTTTTTCTTAAAACATATAATTGACGTTCAAACCTGTTTGCAAATTCTTTTTCAAACACTTTTTCATCAGTGTTTTCAGAAATAGGGCTATTAGTTGAGCCATAGGCAGATTCCAAAACAACAATTGGTTGTAAAATAATTGGTTCTCTGCTTAAAGCAGCAGGACCTAGAATAGACGAATCTCTAGGTACATATCTCCATCCAAGTACTCTTAGGCCTAAACTCTCTACAATAGTAGTAAAGCTATCTTTAGATTCAAGCAAAATGTCTTGGTCATTTTTGAAAAACAAGTTTCCAACAGCATACTGACCAAGAGGAGGCAGTTTGAAATTATGTTCTCTTTCAAACTCCTTGACAAAGAATTTGTGTGGGATCGAAGTCATGACACCGGCACCATCACCATCTCTAGCATCAGAACCAACAGCACCTCTATGAGTCATATTACAGAGCAAACTTTTTGCATCAGAAATGATCTTGTGAGAAACCTGGCCCTTGATGTTACAAGCAAAACCAACACCACAGGCATCTTTTTCGAATTCGGGGTCATACAACCCTTGCTTCATAGGCAACGCACCAGCCCACGATTTGTTTTCCGGGCCATCTTGATATTCATAAGGAGTATACTTTTGTTCTTCCACCTCCTCGAACTTTAGCTCATTCTTGAACTTATCCATTGCTATATCAAGAGTTAGATGCATATTCGCTAATCCGGTTTTTCCAAACCACTATCGTTTCGTTTATCATCATGCACTTGTTGCATTATCAACTGCCAATAAGGTCGTGCCGGTTGTCAGCCTTTCAGTACTGCTTCACCAGTGAAGAAAAAAATGGAACTTACAATGAATGATCTGGAAATTCAACCGTGTTATGTTTCAATCAGTTTCAAATCAGGTGATGCAAATTCAAACTCTTAAAAAGAATGTTAGTATTTAATCCATGTCATCTCAATTTTTGTTCACAACTTACTTGATGTAGTGTATAGATAGATATATTTCTGGGCTTTGCGCTTGTAATGTCGTTCAGCCCAGTAATTCGTACGCGGTATAGTTGTAGTTGTAGTTGCAGTTGTTGTAGCAGTAGTCGTAGCAGTAGTCGTAATAATAATGAACTTTCTGCAAGATTGTTAGAATCAGAGTCATGTGAATCGCATTGGATCGAGGTGGAGAGCATCGTAAAGCTAAACCCACAAGCAAAGACCGCAATATAGAGCAAACGATGTGGAACGGAGAACGAGACGACTAACGAGATGAATAACGAGAACGACAACGAGAACGACAACGAGAACGACAACGAGAACGAGAAGAAGAAGGTAGAACGAAGAACAAAGAGGGTAGAGCATAGAGAGTGAGCATGGAGCGTGAGCACGGAGCGTGAGCATGGAGCGTAAGCATGGAGCGTGAGCATGGAGCGTGAACATGGAACGTAAAACATACAACACACTATAGATCATGGATCATACAAGAGTAATCCATACAACAGGCACCAGCAGTACCATGTCTCTTCTACCTCTTCCTCTTTCTCCACATCGACGCAAATAACTTACAGATAATTAACTTCCAATCAGTTGTCACAATATCACCCTGTTCTTCTGTAAAAACAAGAAATTTCACCGAGTTGAAAAACTTCGAAAATGACTAAAATAGAGAAAAAAATCAAACTGAAAAAAAACCTGCGACAAATGTCCCACTAATTATATACGATGAAAATATAGGTACGGGGTTAAGAGAGTAAAATATGTGGTGTAAGTGTAGGTGTAGCGTGGGCGGTGGGAGATGTTTCGGGTGGTGGTACAGAGTGGATAGGCGTAGGCGTAGAGTAGCAGCAGGCTGGTAGTAGCAGTAGAGTAGCCAGCCGGCTGGCAGTAGTAGTGGTAGTAGCAGAATATGCTAGTAAGCGTGGTAGTGAGTGGGCTGGGCTGGTAGCAGTGGTGCGCTCCGTCGTCGGCCTGGCTGAGTTTAGGTTTGATATGATACGCCGATAACGGGGAGGAACGGGCAAAAGCCCTCCGGAGGCGGAGGTCGACAATAGATAGCGGCAGGGGACATATTTCCCTGCAGCAGGGAAAAATATGTAACCCTACTGTTATCAGCGCACTGCTACTTTGTGGGGTCCCGGGTACTGGGCCCTGGTCCCTGGACCCTGGGCTACCCGGTCTGCCTCCGCCGCCGCCGCCAGCCAGGGCTATGTCGCTGGCGCCTATCTATCTGTTTCAGCCGAGCTTATGGCTGGGCGAAATCGCCCCGTGTCCGGCTTGGAAGGAGCACCTCGCCCAGCAGACTCGCCGTTAACGGGCCAATCACAGCTGATCTATTTTTCACGTCCCCGCCGATTTCGGCCTTGATCTCTGACAAAAGAAAATTACCGCGCATTATCTAAGGCCAATAACAGTTGGGTAGATTGTAATGTAATCTGGCATGCCCGCGCCCGCGCATCGCCCCTAGTGTTATCAGCGCTACCGGCGTCCGTCTCCGGCGGCTGGGCTCTGCCCTGACCCTTGGACCCTGGGGCACTTCTGGTCTGCCTCCGGCGGCTGGGCTCCGCCCAGACCCGTTGCTCGCTTCGCTCGGGCTTGGATCGTGAAGGACCTCCGCGAAGACCAGGGAACCCCCAGGACCCAAGCCCGAGCGAAGCGAGCAACGGGTCCGGGCAGAGCCCGGCCGCCGGAGGCAGACCAGGCAGCCATCGGTGAGACATGGATCTCGTTTGATACTTCGTTGAGACTTCGACATGATTTCGGCTACTAACCCTTGACCCTATCTTATCTTTTTAATTACACTTTGAAACGTTCATGTAAAGATCAACCTCATTATGATCATAAAAAAAAGTTGCTTAGGGGGGTGCAAATCGATGTTCTGCTCACGATTCTGAAACTGTGACAACGAATTCCAAAACTTCAGAAGTCGATTTCATATTAGAAATTTAATAAAAAACCTATGTCTCCTGCTAACTTTGTTGTTGAAAAAGCACCTGAAATATGTCTAACCTCGTTATTAGACTCATAAATCTAATTCGTATGTACAGGGTGTCCGCCTCCGGCGGCCGGGCTCTGCCCGGACCCGCTGTGCTCGCTCCGCGAGCAAATGAAGCCTCCTACCCCCTGGCGGCCGGTGTACGATCCAAGCCCTCGAGCGCAGCTCGAGCTACGGGTCCGGGCAGAGCCCGGCCGCCGGAGGCAGAACAGGGGCACCTCACGTGACACGCATGTATAAGCCCAAAAGGGAGTTCTCAGGGGGCACACGGCCGGTACAAACGTGGCATGTTATGTTATGTTCTTTCCTCTCGCTATCCAGAGAATAACCAGACTAGTTTTTAAACCCCAAGATCCACTATGCAAGAATTAGCCGAGCTACTTGTCTTCGTCGGGCTAGCTCATACAATGAGTCCGGCACGTTTGCTATATCGGAAGAGTGTAGATGGTGATCGTGATCATCCATCCGATGTAGAAGCATTTTGTTTAGAGACAGTTTTTCTTGACGCGGGTGCTTTCGAGCATGTGGAGCACCTTTATAAGAGGTTGCAAACACTAACGGCCTATAGCCATTTTGAACGCAGAATAGTGGTTAAATTTCCTGGCACTGACGAAAGAGCATCGTGGAGCGGACGTTCGTTAAGATATGACGTATTATGGGGGTCGCAATATTTGATAATTTGTATGGACTTATCTAGACATGACTTCTATTTCTGTATCGTCGACCATGTAATCCAGAACTCGATATGGCGGATATGGGACAATACTAGCGGAATACTGGATTTCTCATTGGTATGGCATGGCCATGAGGAGGTCACGCCGCAAGTCATACCAAGTTTAGTATTGGAAATAAGCGATAGTGAAGAAGAGCTTGTAAGTAAGATAAAACAGTGGTTTGCAGTAGGAGAGAAAGATAACCAAGTTTCGTTCGTACTGGGAATATCGCTTACTTATCAAAAAACGGATGGAATGCGGAATACATGTCGTCGACAAATGCTGAATTGCAAGCTCGCATCGGTAACGTATGGGATTTACTTGCGAGAGGATCCCCTGGTACCACAATACTCAGTGCGAGCTGATAACATCGATTTGAAACTGCAACTGCCCCACTTGATGATGCCAAAAAGTATTGTTTTTGAAGATTTGGGCCTTGAAGAGTTTACATTGTTGACAGGGCCTGTTCTCCAAGACTTGACAACAGACCTCTACACAGGACATGAGAGACAAATTGCACAATATAACATGGCACGCGGGAAGGGATCTATATTCAGGCTCCGCGATTTCACAGCGTAAGAAATGGAGCACTCTCTAATTCTTAAGTCTTTTCTTGCTTCTTGCCATGAGTACACCCCGTGTCTATTCGATCATTTAGTCGTAGAATGATCCTGTTTTCTGCTCAAATTTCAGTGGAAAATATATTTATATTTGTATGTTTAAATAATATTCGGTCCCAGCCCTCCGCGAAGCGGAGCAACGGGTCTGGGCGGAGCCCAGCCGCCGGAGGCGAACTAGTCTAAGTAGACAAAGCCTCCAGGGCCTTCTGAGCAGTAGACGTGGCACTGGCGGGGTTTGCGCCGGTGATAAGACGGCCATCAGCAACAGAGTAGTCATCCCATGGCCCTTTGGGTTCGGTGTAGAGGCCGCCGGCTTTCTTGAGGACTCCAGCAACAAAAGGATAGCTGTTTTCTTTCAAGAATTCTGCCAATTTAAGTTCGTGTTCGCCGCGGTCAGTAAATCCGGTGACATTTTTGCCGTCGGCAAGCAGTTTTCCAGTGGACAAGTCTTTGACGCCGGCGAGAATGACAGGACCATGGCAAACAGAAGCGACGACACCGCCATTTTGGTAGATGTGAGAAGCAAGGCTCTGGACGTCTTTAGCGGTTTCAAAATCGACACAAGTTCCATGACCACCAGCAGCATAGAAGACAGCAAAGTCTTTAGGGTCAACGTCAGAAGCCTTTTTGATGTTCTTGAACGCAACATTGATAGGGTGAGACTTGTCTTCATAGATCTTAATCTCCTCTGGTTTCAAATAGGGAGCAACAACAGAGATCGAGTCGAAGCCGAAATCCCCGGTCTCTGAAACAACCTCAAATTCAAAACCATGCTTGGAAAACACTTCATAAGGGTGTAGAACCTCGGAGTAGAAAGCACCAGTGCTTGACCCATTTGGATAGAATGGGCCGTGAAAGCTGGTAACTGCCAAGACAACTTTTTTTGGTAACGCCATTATTGTGTAGAAGAGAAAAGTAAAGGAATTGACCTCTGACCGTATAAAAATATATATATAAAGTCAACTGATACTATAGTTCATTTATATAATCGCTAAATATGGCCTAACCCTGGTTAGAGAAGATCACGGGATCTGAAGAGTCCATCGAGATTGCTAAATCATTAGGTCATCGACGGTACGGCTGATGTCTCGAACGGAGACCTAGCGGTTGGACTCCGCCCAGGGCAGGGATACAATAGTCGGTGCCGATCAGTGCCGTATTCTGCTCAATTGCCCCTGAGTGCTTCAGTCGATTTATCATATTAATAGCTGACAATGAGAAAATAAACTAAATTTGAATAAGCCGTGAGGTTCGTTATTATAGACGAGCCTTTGAGAACAGTACATCAACCGCTAAGACTTAGGAACTGTTATAACTATAGATCAATAGTGAGAACATGCGTCTAATATCAACAGCACACACAGTAATTCTATACTTTAAGAAGAAAAGAATTTATAAAATAAAGAGGTTAAAGAGAATAAGAAATATAAGAGAAAAGAAAAAAGCAGGGATTCTAGTAACTTTTTAGATAAACAAACTAATCAATGCAGCGATAAAGAAAGATTGGGCAATGCCTATGGTAACAATGGCTGAACCACCGGTTGAGGCAGTAGATGTTTGAACAACTGCAGGAGTGACGGTGGAGTTATCAACAGTAGAAACTTCAGGGATTTCGCTAATAGAACTGGAAACAGAAACAGCAATGGTCGAAGAAAACGAGGAAGGGGCAGAAGGAGGAGTAGTAATAATTGGGGTACTATTAGCAAAGGAAACAGATGAAGATGACAAAGAACTAGAGATACTGGCGGTCGAAGAAGAAGTGAAGGCAGAAGTTGAAGTGGTAGTTGTGGTAGAAACTACAGAAGTGGTAGTAACAGCTGCAGCAGCTACGGCAGAGGAGGTGGTAGTAACAGCAGCAAGGGCATCCAAATCTTTTCTACTGAGAGTGGCAGTAGCAGCATAATCGCTATACCAAGGAAACTCAGTAGCCATGTTGTACAAAACGGTAGCCAGTCCATCATCTCCTTCAATGATACTGGTATAATCTGCTCCTCCGAAAATAGCATTCAATTTTTGGGTATAAGTGAGGGGGATATCCCAGATATGAGTGACCAAAAAGTTGTAATACTTGTCATAGTATTCTTTGTTTTGGGCAGCAAAATCATTGTAAAATTCCAAATCATATTGGTCAACGTATGAATTTCCGTTTGATTGAGCTTGTGTCAATCCGAGAGAACAGACGAATGCCAGGATGAGACTGGAAGCAAATTTGGTCATTATTTTGAGTAATTAAAAGAGTGACTTGAGAGATTGTTCTGATTGAATGTGATTTGAGAGCGAGTAAGAAGCCAGCAAATTCAACAGATATTATTTTAACTGCGTATAACCAGTAAATGGCTCTACTTATATATTTTTACAGTCGGAGACATAAATATACCGTGGAAGACAGTACTATGCAGCCAAGCCGATCCCAAAATGGTCATTTTCTGGCTGGTATACGCTTTTTCATAATAAAAAAATTTCCTATTTGGGATATCATCAAGAGCGGCTTTTGTTAAGCCGCAATCAGGGGGTCGAGCGTTGCAGCTTATCATGCAGAAATCAACTGCCAGTAACCTAAACGAGAAACTTAAACAGAGATAAAGCTGTGCTTTAGGCGCCTATTCATGTAACTATCGGAAGAAGATAAAAATAGTACTGCACATAGTGTGATATGCTACCAAATTCCCTTCTGCACTCGCCATCACTGTAGGCTCCAATCATACTGCAAAAATGTACCACGATTAGATATGTCCTGTCTAACCTGGAATGCCACTCATTTTAGGGAATTGACATTATCATACAAAAATGTCATATAAAAGGTTATTTATCTCCAGGTAAACGTTTGAAATGAGCAATTGACATAGTTTGTAGCTTAGAATCAATGAGTGTCGTACGTTACCTAAATAATATGTCTACAATTGGCATATAACTGTTCTGAACCTAATAAAGACAAGATTGTAGGGTAACTTGATATCAAGCAACCTCAATTGAGCTATTACGAAACCATTGATCCAGACAGAGTTGAGGACCCTCGGGGTTCTGATCACATAGTGCCGTTCCTCTCGCGCCGCATCTCACGCCGCACGAGCTCCTCTTGCCATCCGACTGCCTGCCGACACTGTCCCATCTCGAGCTCCACTCCGAGCCCTCTAACAAAGTCAAGTTCAGAAACCGAGCGAAGCGAGCAACGGGTCTGGGCAGAGCCCAGCCGCCGGAGGCAATGCCCCGTTACCTAGCGCGCCGCCAGTCGGGAGCACTCCGGAAAAGCACCGGAAGGTCATTGACAGTCTGGCTATGAAACCCCAACCCCACTAGCTGATCTTTTCAACATGCGCACTGCGAAGATTTCAGGGCCACTAAACATCGCTATTTACCCCTCATTCGTAGAATATATATTTCCCTTTCTCGGCCGCGCTTTATCAGTCTGGTCGTTACAGTGAAAAGGAATAAGAAACGCCAACTAATTGATCTAGTTCCAGTCCGATTCATTTTCGTTTACTCATCCGACCACGATTTTTGTTTGGAAATCAGCTCCCAAGCTCTCCATCTGCCTTTTATGTCACTTTTAACACGTTATTTAAAGGCTCCTTATCATAAAAGTCTCGTGTCTGTTGCTGCCGCTGCTGCTATGCCTCTTCGAGCAAAAATCCTTCAATCTGAGCTTCGTCCGTTATCCGCTAGAAGAACAATGGCTACCGCTCAATCTGCCGAAGACGAGGTTAAGTTCACCTCTACTGGTGCTGCCAGATCCATTATCCTTAATCGACCAAAGAAGCTCAATTCGTTGAATCATAATATGGTTCAATTGATTGTTCCTAGATTGATTGAATGGTCGAAATCAGATCAGGCCAATGTCATCGTTCTCAAAGGTGAAGGTGAGAAATCTCTCTGTGCCGGCGGTGATGTCGCCGCTTTGGCGGCAGGAATCAATGAAAAGGGACATCAAGGTTCTGTAGAAGCTGCTCAATATTTCCATGATGAATATCAATTGGATCATTTGATTGCCACTTATCCAAAGCCTGTTGTTGCTCTCCAAGACGGTATTACTATGGGTGGCGGGGTTGGTCTAAGTATCCATGCTCCATTTAGAATTGCTACTGAAAAGACTCTTTTCGCCATGCCAGAAACGAACATTGGCTTCTTTCCTGATGTCGGAGCTACTTTTTTCCTACCAAGGCTGTTAGATGGCCAACTTGGTGTCTATCTTGGTCTTACTTCTGCTAGACTCAAAGGTTATGATGCCTTCTATGCAGGAATTGCCACTCACTATGTTCCATCTAACCGTATTGCCGACCTTGAAGCAAGACTTAGTGAACTTTCGCAATCTTCTTCTGCCACCTCATCCCTTGAAGATCTTTATCAGATTATCAATAGCGCTATTAACGATTTTGCTGAAACCATCGAAGACTACAAATTCCCAATTACCTCTGAACAAATCAAACTAATCAATTCTGCCTTTGCCAAAGAAACCGTTGAAGAAATTCTAGCTGCTCTTGAAGCGGACGGATCGGAATTTGCCATTGCAACTAGACTAGCTATCTTAGAGCGCTCTCCTACCGCAGTGAAGGTGGCTTTGGCCGCCATCCGTCGCGGTGCTACACTAGACATCCGCAGTGCACTCAATGAAGAATTCTTCCTCTCCGAACAGTTCTCCCATTCTCCCGACTTTGTTGAAGGTGTCACTGCTCTTCTGATTGACAAGCGCAAGCCCAATTGGAGCCCTCCAACCATTGCAGAGGTCTCATCCTCTACAGTTTCTCAATTTTTGGAACATCGTTCTGATTCTGCTTCACCATCTGGTGTCACTTTTTTCACGGATTCCACCTACTCCCAGTACCCTCATCAGTTTGGACTCCCTACTACCGCCGATGTCCAAGCTTTTGTCACTGGTGAGTCCAGCACTCGTGACTTCAAAGCAACCCGCAAAGAAATCATTGATCATTTTGTTGATGTCACCAATGGCAAGTTCGGCGTAGAACAGAAAGTCAATGACATCTTAGACGCTAATACCAAGCTTGATCCCGAGCATCCCACCCTCCTTGATTGGGTTTACTAATCTACATGTCATTACCTAAATATATATATTCACGCTTTTCCTCGTCTCTGCCTCCGGCGTCTGGGCGGAGCCCAGACGTGTTATATCTGCGAAGCAGAGGGAGAAGCTTTGAGTCTGGTTCAGCCGCGCATCTCTGTTGTATACTACCCCTGAGAAAGCCTAAACTGGCAACGCAATTGATGGCACTCAAGAAGCATGCCAAAAATGGGGCTGTTTATGGCTAATCTGAGATATATTTTTGTTGGATACAGATCAGTAAAGACTTATAGCAGAGACTGAAGACTTGTTCGCCCCTGCTTACTTACACCGTCTACTCTGGATTTCGTAGCTATCGACCAGAACCTGGTTCGCTAATTGAATGGCGATTATATAGTTTACAATTGAATAGTATGCTCTAAACATTCTATGTGTGACATGCCACATAAGACGTATCGACAGCATATTAGTGTAGGCATATATATAATCAATTAATGTTCTGCATCTATCTAGCGTAGAAATATACCTGCTATTTCTCCGTTGCAGGTGGACAAAATATTTGTTATACGATATAAAATGTCTAAATAGCGGAGAACCGTTGTGGTTGCTTGCTTATGTCCAGTTAACGCAATGGGCGTCGAAGGTCAGTACGAATATATATATATAAGGATAAACGATAAATAACGTCCGATTTCTTTGGCTTTTCTATTTGTCTGACAGATTCACTGAGTGATTCATGGCTGGTATTGATAAATAACAAAGCACACCCTCGTCCTAGCCGGAATAGATAGCATTGAGCACTTCACTGGATAGTTTGAGAAACTCTTTTTTAATTGAAAAGAAATTTAAATAGAGCCTGTGCCGAGGATCACGTGATATTTATATTTACCGTGAATGTCACTGCCGTGCAGTATATAAAACCTACTCACCACTTAGTTCTTTGCTATATAGAGGCGACTCGATTAGTAAAGCAAGGTAATGTCGTTTTCGTCAGTGGAACAGCATATTCAATCGTTAAATCTTCAACCTCCTCGGATCAATGAGGAGGTGTTTAAAGATGACTGCGCCTACTGCTTTGATACTCCTGTAAGTGTTACTAAATGGTTCGGCAGATGTGACAATTACTAACGAATCACCTCCAGGAATCTCCATTTGGGCTTGATGTTTGTTTGAGCTGTTTCTCATCGTCATCACCTGACCCCAGTCATGATTACACTTCGTTACACTATAAGACCACTGGCCACCCGGTCTTTTTGAACATTCGGAAAACCCCAAGACCTCGCAAGGCGCGAGAAGACGTATGTTGACCCCTCCCCGAACTCGTAGGGAAAGTACTAAACGAGCGCAACGGCTCTAGGTGAGGATCGCTAACCCAATGTCCAGTCCCCGGCCAAGATTGTTAAATTAGCTATTGAAGCTGAAAAAGAAGAGGACCACTTTGAAATTCGTACTCAAGTGAAGGATTTGGAATTTGGCGATGATACGATCGATGAAGAGAAGGTAGACGGATTAAGTAAAGTCATAGAAGGAGTCATGAAAGCGGTTTCTTATTCTAGAAAAGAGGAGATTCAGGCTTGGGAGCAAGAGATTGTCCCTTGTGAGCACATTTTATACCTGGAGCAGGTCGGCGAGTCAAGAAAAATCGATTCACAAACGCTGTCTCATTGCTCGGAATGTGATCTGAATGAAAATTTATGGTTTTGTTTGAGCTGTGGTAATCTGGGTTGTGGCAGAGCACAATTCGGCGGTGTTGGTGGTAACGGCCATGGCGTGAAGCATTATGAGGCGACTGGCCATGTTGCTTCTGTTAAATTGGGTAGTATCACTCCTGAAGGGAATGCTGACGTGTTTTGTTATAAGTGCGGAGATGAAGTTAATGACCCGGCCTTGACCGAACATCTACACTATTGGGGCATCAACATTGCCGAAAGAGAGAAAACTGAAAAGTCCTTGACTGAATTGCAGGTGGAACAGAATTTAAAGTGGGATTTCAGTATGACGAGCGAGGATGGCGCTGAATTGGAACCACTGTTTGGTCAAGGGTTGACGGGAATGAAGAACCTAGGCAACTCATGCTACTTAAGTTCAGCTGTGCAATGTCTGTTTGCATTGGAGCGATTTCAGAAACGGTTTACAGTGGCCGACGATGCTCTGATCGAAATTGAACGTGAACCTGCTCATAGTTTGGAAATTCAGCTAAGAAAACTAGGAGATGGATTGCTCTCAGGTAGGTATTCTCTTCCTGATAATAGTTATCATTCTGAAAATGTGGATGCTGTAAGATATCAACGGGGTATTGCTCCCGGCATGTTTAAGGCCTTAATTGGACGAGGCCATAGCGAATTTTCTACTATGCGACAACAGGACGCATTTGAATTTCTGACTCATTTATTAGACAAGATTTCTGAAATGTGTAAAAAGTCTGGTAGAGACGACCCGACTGATATTTTCAGATTTCAGACAGAGCGAAGGCTAGAGTGCAAGGGTTGTCATAAAGTGCGATACCGTACTGAGAATGAAGAAAATATTTCTGTTCCTGTCCCAGCTAGGAAGATAGTGGTAGAGACGGACGAAGAAGGGACTCCTCCTGTTTATGAAACCATCAGTATCAATGAATGTCTTGATATCTTTTCACAGCCAGAAGAAATCGATTATAATTGTAAATCATGCGGCCAATCTAGTGGAGCTGTGGCGACTGTAAAATTCAAGACCTTTCCCGATACTCTTATCTTAAATGCTCGCCGGTTTCAGGTCATCAACTGGGTTCCCCAAAAGCTAGATATACCAGTTGACGTACCTAATGGGCCATTAGTCTTAGATCGTTACCTCTCATCTGGCCCACAGCCTGATGAAGATGTTTTAGAAGCAAAAGATGAAGAGAACGAAGATGACGGTAGCAACAACGATAGTTCGGCATTTGTTCCTAGTGAAGCCGGACTTGCTTCACTTGAATCGATGGGGTTCCCACGTGTTCGGTGCGCAAAGGCGCTCTATTACACAGGAAATTCCAACGTTGAAGCTGCTACTAATTGGCTGTTTGAGCATATGGAGGATCCCGATATCGATGAGCCTATTTCCATTAGCGATTCGTCCGTTTCGACCACTTTTTCCCCAGAATCAGTCAGTCAGTTGATCGATATGGGGTTCTCTGATAGCCAAGCCAAGCACGCGCTTAAGAAAACAGGGGGAAATATTGAAGCGTCTGTTGAGTATCTTTTCAGCAACCCTGGTGCCGGTGAAGAAGAGGATGAAGAAGACGCTGCGTCTACGACCACTGGTAATGGTACCACGGCCACCAATTCAGAACCCAGTGCTGTTGGTGATGCCGCTCTTCCAGCTGAATACTCGCTGAAGTCCATTATCTGCCACAAAGGTGGTAGCATTCATGCTGGTCACTATGTCGCTTTCATCCACAAGCAGATATCTACGGAAGAATCTGATTGGGTTCTCTTTAACGACGAAAAAGTTGTACGTGGAGGTGAAGCGGCCGAGATGAAAAAATTCGCCTATGTCTATTTATTCGAGCGCATCCGCTAATTAGTTATATAAGTACTACTACTGATACCTCGACTGCTTCCTCTCCTCGTCCCCTCTTATTCGGGAGGATGGGCTCTGCCCTGACCCGTAGCTCCACTCTGTGCAGAATATCTGGTTGATAATGCGGTATGCGGTAGCAATGACCACACTAAGCTTCACCAGCTCCCTCAGTCGCTTTGGCAAAATCATAGGTATCAGCCGTATGTGTCAGGTTGATAGGGAAGAAGGAACGGTGAATGTTTGAGAGGGCTCGGAATCCAGTCTCACATTTCATGATGCCTTTGAAGCTTGCTATTGTTCAGACTTGTTTTTGTCGCATTTTGCCATTGGGCCAGTTTTGGTGGTGTGGCTAAGCCGGTGGGAGTTACCGGTACTGGCGGACGCGGAGGTAGACCCGGGGGACATATTTATCACTTGCGATCTGTTGCAAGTGATAGGTGATAAAAGCACTAATCCCTGAAGAGGATATATATATATATATGCCACATATCCCGGACATATCTCGATACGTAGAAATAAATAATTTTTTTGAACTGCTTTGAATATTATTATTATACAATGTCAGGGGTAAGTAGATGATGCTGGATTCCCGTGATAGATCTGAATACTAATCAGCTAAAAGCCACAGCAGAAGTTATTTCAACCGAACCAAACGCTTCTTGGTCAAATGAATCAACAGATGGGAAGGTTTGGTCAATCAACTGGTCAGAATGGTGCCAGCCCCGTAATCTCTAGCAAACCTTCATCGGCAAACGCTCAACCGCCCGCACCACCTCCATCTCTTCCTCCTGGCCAATATTCTAGTACCAATTTTTACAATACTTTAACTCCCAAAAGTTCGTACGATTCAATTGGCTCATTTCAATCTATTGGTGGTAATAATTCTAATACAACTTCCATCGCAACTGGTACTAGCCCCTGGTCTACCGGATCATTTGGAAACTTCAACATCCCTCCGTCTCTTCAGTCACCTTCAATTATCGGTCGTCCCGTCGGTCCACCAAGTAATTCGATCATGGATTATCAGGATTCTTTCAATTTCACTCGCCCGGATCTGAGTTTTGTTACCGATATTGATTCCTCTAGTGATTATATGCCTTCGACTACGGGTAACATGAATCGAAGATCATCTCTTGACCTTGGCTCGCCCCATCAACAACAACAACAACAACAACCACCTCGCCTTCAGAATCAAATGTTCAAAGGACCCAATAGTAAATCACGCATGAGTAGTGGTAGCGGTAGTGGCCATACTCATTCAAATAGTGGTAATAGTCAAATGCAAGTTGATCCAGCAATCGAAAATGAATTCCGTAACATGGCGAAAGCACTTGAAGAGAAGGAATCTATTGTAGCTGATCTTAAGTTGCAACTGGAAGCTCTGATTACAGCCATTGCGGTAGCTGGTGGCGCTAATGATAAAGGGGTTCAAGAGACGGTTTCGGAAATGAAAATGGACGTCACTGAGATCGCTCATCGAATTATTATTCGTCTTAAGATGTTGAAGGAAGAAAACGAGTCTATGGGGGTAAGTTGCCTAGTCTATGGAGACTTTAAATGCCGGTAAACATGGTGATGCTAAGCTAACTAACCTATCCCAGAAAATGTTGGCTCAGGGTCGGGCAGCGAAAATGGAAGTTGAACTAGGGCTCCTTCGTCGTAAAAATGACAGCTTGAATGCTGAAAATGAAATGCTAAAGGCAAAAATTCAGGGTAAGTAGAAGAGATAGTGTAACAAGAAAGAGGAGAACTAACATTCAGAATCGGAAAAATCGGACAGTTAGACTGGCTCAACTGTTATGCTTTGTTCCACCATCTTTTTCTTTCTCTAATTCTTACCTTATCATTATGTAATAATTTAATATTTTATCTTGTTATGAAATGTATCTTCAATCGGCACATTAATGGTGGAGTCTTGTATCCATTCAGATTGTTGCACTACGTTGGCAAGCAGCTTAACCTGAGTATCATCATCTTGAGGCAGTATGGGGTCTAGCAGGACATTCGACCGTGAGAGCTGTCTGCCACGTGGTAACAGTGCTCGATCTAGTTGCTTATGTGATTCCTGTTCATTATCAAGCTCCTCGTCGTCAAAATGGTTCTCATTTACGCCCACGTTACCGCATACCACAAAAGAATTTCTGCTCCAAAGAAGCAATCTTAAATTATCAGACTTGTCATCCTCGACTTCGTTTCCTCTTCCAATAACGCTAGCTCCAATTACGGATGATTCAAAGTTGCCACTTAGATCGAGGATTTTCGGAGCAAGCTGATTATCGTAATCCCAAATACCTACAATTTTGCTATCAGCTGGAATTATTAATAATAATGCAGTGTTGCTTTCTGGTCTCCACTGAAGAGATTTAATTGGACATGTATGGTTTATTATGGCCAATAGTTCGGGTCTCCTCATGTCTGCAACAGACCATATCCAAACAGTTTGAGGAGAGCATTCTAATCTGGTAGCTAGCAGCTGTCCACTGTCAGATATATCCATCGATATTACGCCATGAATGATTTTTCTTGCATTTTCATTAAAAATTGTTGACCCAGTTATATTTTTGCGACCACTGTCAAGCACAAACTGTGTTTTTGCCATTCTATATTCAAATTGATCGGATGTCGGAGAAAGATACTCATCCCATACACAGCAGTTTTCGTAAACGGATCCGTGGAACAGCACACAGTATGGTTGGAACGTTTTGAGGTCCAAAATGGAGATGCGATTTTCACTATCACCGACAAGTAGAAATTCAGAATCCTTTTTTCCAGGGTCATTATATACATTTAGCCATTCCAAGCAAGTTGGACAAGCAGATGATTGGACCAATGGGATATCATTATCTTTACCAGATATGCTTGACTCTGAATCTTTATAAGAGTTTAAAAATGTACCGTCGGCAGACCATAAATGCACACTATATCCCGTGATAGGACTATCTATGGCGGCAAGCCACAGTCCGCTAGGAGACCACTTCACATCAATGACATCCAATGCATTTGTCAGAGGAATAATGGTCTCAGATTCAGCCTCAGTTGCATCAATTCGACAATGGTATAAGATATCCGAAGTAGTGAACCGAGTGAGAACAGAAAATCGATTACTCAATCCATTAAAACTTAAACTTGGTGAATTGTTAATAAATCGTGAGAACTTCGGGCTCTGAATCTCCATTTCAACACCATTCGAGGACCATATCTTAACGTCCAGTCGATATCTTGTGAAAACTGCCAACCTCACTATTTGATGGGTTCCATCATGGCTGTCGGCTGATAGCCATTCGACGTTCATTACCTCGTCTTTTCCAGACAGTATCACTGAATTCCCAGAAGACTTGTCTGGGTCCATTCCCACACCAATATTGGACTTTCTAATAGAAAAGGTTCTTATTTCATATTTTGCGACCACAGCCAGACGTTGATCTGGACTGTGTTTTAAACATCTATCCCATTTGATGAAAATCACGTTCTGAGCAAAGTCGGCAGGTAACTGAATAATGCTCTTTGAGGCCAGTGATCTGGCATATCTAACGACCAGTTTCGAGCCATAAATGTATGCAATATAAGCACCTGAAGCAGAAACTTGAGGAAAACAACGACTAAATGAAAAGCTGGACGTTAAATCCATATTTCAAGAGGAACAAGCAACAAACAGCTGAAGAGGTCAAAGCATTTCATTTGTTTATTATTATTATACTTAAATATGTGAACGCGTGATCTAGCCGCATGTCGTCTGTAAAGGGAAATAAAAAATAATTTTAACTCCTATGCCCGAAGGACAGAACAGAAGTCAATTGCCAGAGACAAAAGAGCGAAATAAAAGTAACAATACGAGAAAAGAAACAAGAGATAGAGAAAGATTAATTTACATTATTTTGTGACGAGTGCGAATATACATTTTCGTTCTTGTTTACGCCTCGATTTTAGCCCTTTTATTCGGATTACCTTCACGTCTGGTGCGAACTGCGGCCGCCAGATTTTTTAAGGTCTCGTAGGTGGTTTCCCAGTCAATACAAGCATCAGTGATGGAGACACCATACTTGAGAGCATCTTTTCCACCTTCTTCCTGCGGAGGAACGTTCTGACGACCCTCATTTATATTGGATTCAATCATAACACCACAGATACCAGTTTCTCCATTTCGAATTTGCGCAGCAACAGCTTCAGCAACAAGCGGCTGATTATTATGATTTTTGGACGAGTTTCCATGAGAACAATCTATCATGATACGAGGACCGGGTCGTGAGGCAGAAATGAGTCCAGATTTTTCGAGCTTCTGTTTAGCAAGAGTCACTGACTCGGCATCGAAATTAGTACCATTCTTACCGCCACGGAGAATAACAAAACTATCATCATTACCATCGGTTCCGACAATTGCAACAACACCTGGTTTCGTGACAGAAAGGAAGTGATGAGGGTTGGAAGCCGCACGTACTGCATCAACAGCAACGTCAAGGCCACCATCAGTACCGTTTTTGAAACCAATGGGGAAGGATAAACCAGAGGCCAATTCACGATGTAACTGAGACTCGGTAGTACGAGCACCGATAGCTCCGACAGAGAACAGATCGGATAAGAATTGAGGCGAGATAGTATCTAACATTTCACCAGCAATAGGTAATTTTTCAGTGAGTTTGACGAAAAGCTCTCTAGAAATCCTCAACCCTTTATTGATCTGGAAAGATCCATCAATCTCGGGGTCATTAATAAGCCCTTTCCACCCAACAGTAGTACGAGGCTTTTCTAAGTAAGCTCTCATAACAATATGTAAATCAGAAGACAATTCTGGAACGACCGAAGCTAATTTTTCGCAGTAATCAAGAGCAGCCTTGGGATCGTGAATAGAACAGGGTCCGACAACCACTAAAAGACGGTCGTCTTTGCCATCAAGAATTTTACAAGTGTCTTCTCTACCCTTGATGATATTCTCTTTAGATTTCGAAGTCAGAGGAATATCATGTTGCAGAAGATCAGGTGATACTAGAGGATTATAACCACGGATCCTCCAATCTTCCAATCTACTACGATCACCAAGATGGGAGTTGTCGAGGAACATTTTAGGAGACGACTAGGCATGTGCCTGTTAGTAAGTGCGGAGAAAAAAAGTACCATTATTCTGCCTGGGCACCATCAGGCTGCTATAGTTTTCCACTTACAGTCATTTTAACTTTTTTTTGCTTGAAGATTTCCCCGCTGAATTATCTACTGCGTATAATGGATATAAACTGAAAAATACAAGCCAAGTGCAACTTTTTGAATCTTTGCTATAATTATAATTATGTCTGTAATCAACTAAAAATAAGTGTTAGTTTTTCCAAGTTTTTCAAATCAGATAGGAGCGACAAAGAGTCATTCAAAAGCATATACAAACGTACCTCAAACCATAAATATTCTTTCTGCTTTAATACTTAAATTACTGACCTGATTATTATTAAGGATCTACTGAGTGGCCTTCGAGTACCTCTGGCCCCTCAATTTCAGGGTGTGAAAAATTTTATGCATATGAGATGTAGGGGTACTGCCAAATAAAGCAATATGTCAGTAGATCTTTTGTGTCAGAGGTAAGAATTTCACACGTGGAAAGAGATATGACATTGTTTCCAATGCGGAAGAACTCAAGATTAATAAGTGTGGTCTTAGAAGAGTTACAAGTATGAGCTTGTAAGTTTGGGTAACTATATTGGCAATTGCAATAAGTGTGGTGTAGATATGGATGGGATAACGTTATATTTACCGCAGTAAGTGAATGAGATTGATTTTAGGAAGATTATGCCACAATTGACTAATTGCAAACAGAAAGTGTAATGTTCATTGAGTGTTCTCATCAAAACCCAACACTGTTCTTGATTTGGCTTGTAACCTCGTTAACACAATATTTGTTTACATTTGGAATATAGTAGACTGGTAACATTGCAGTAACGTAAGAGGAGGAACAAGCCAGCTACAATAATTGATTAAATGTATAGTGAGGGTAAAAGATTGGAACGTAGATTCATTCTCCAAATAATCTAGATACAAGATTGATATCTATTATATAGTTGTCATTCCGTGCATGTGATAGCGAATATTCTATTACAGCTTTAACGCGCCCCTCCCCTGCCCTGCTGGTTCCGTGAAAAACAATTACCCCTGGATTTACCCTTTTTATTGCTTACGCGTAAAACCCAAACAAACCACTATTCATTGTACAGCTCCTCCACCGGCCCACTGCCCACGGCCCAGCAATACCAACCATGTCATCACCAAAGAAATCGACAAGATCGCCTAGTAAGCAACAGACTCAAAGGTCACCGGTGAAACAATCTTCAACAAGAAGTTCACCTATCAAATCATCCAGAGCTTCTGGTAGACTAAGTCGGGCAGTTAGTAGATTATCCATGTCAGATTCTTCTGATATCTTTGACTCACCTACTGTTCTTTTAGAGATCCATCAAACAGTGATAAGAGTTGGATTCCCTGGTGATGCCGTTCCTCAACTAATATATCAATTAGATAATCCGTTATGGACTGCCGATGACGACACAACAACTACTATGCCTTCTTCCACAGATAGGCCATCAATTCGATTGCAATTAATTGCAGTTCTGCGGCAAATCTTAGTTCACAGATTATTAGTAACTCCACGCCAAGTATCAGTATTCGTTTTAGAGAGTCCTCTCATATCAAATCCCGTGAAAACTCTCATCGGCCAAGTGCTTCTTTTAGATTTGCAAGTGATGTCCGTTACATTCCAGCCTTCCACTATAAGCGCCGTAATTGGTGCTGGTACTTCTCATGGATTAGTTGTAGATTTAGGATGGGATGAGGCAGTTATTACTCCAGTATATGATCTACGGGAAGTATCCGCCAAGAGTCGTTTCACGACTCGAGGCACTAAACGGATGTTCAATAAATATAGACATGCGACTACCACCGACTATCCCTCATGGCATAACTTCGAACATCAACGCACATTAGGCTCTCTCTTCTCTCCCGGCCAAATTCAAGAAATTGCTGAGGAAGTCCTGCTTAGAGATGAAGGAATCCATTCTGATGATAATGAATACTCTATCCCTCGACTAATATGTGATGTGATTGCTAGCCTTGATTCTGATCTACGTGGTTCTTGCTCAGAAAATATTATCTTTGTCGGTGGGATATCGTCTACATCAATCGTTGACTCCGTTTATTCTTTAATCATTAAAGAAGTTAAGCTTTCTTGGCCAAGAGCCAGGCAAATCCATACCATCGGAACTTGGTCTGGGGCTAGTGCTTATTTATCTACTATTATTACATTGCATACACAAAATCATTGACTAAAATTTCTATTGAGAATCTTCTGCCTGTGGAGTATAACATCGCTCTCTGCGGAATGATAGTTTATTTTCTCCGTATAACAATATTTCCACGTCCCTTCCAGTCATCTGCGTAAAGCTGCAGGAAGTAAATGCTCCACCGGATCCGTAAGTATACTGTACTATATGTAGAGGAAAAATTAGGAAATAAGGCAGTCTGCCAATACCTCTCCATTTGAGTGTTAAGATGACAATATCTCTATTGGAACAGACCTGTTGCAAAGCCCAGCTAACCGTAGTGATGAAGACAGCAGATAAATACAATATTATATACATATATTTATATTTCCTCATCAGAGTCATTCGTTGTGGCATCTGGACCCATCACTCCATCTTCGTCGTCATCTTCCTCCTCTTCGTCGTTGGCAACACCAACGATGATTTCTTTAGCAGATTCCTTTCGAAGAGTTGATACTTGCTTACCGAATCCACTACGAACTGTTCTATTGCTAAGAGTGTCCCATACTTTGACAATACCCTGACTACCCGCAGCAACAATGTGGCCGACAGATTCCTTATCGGGAGCAAATCCGACAGAAAAGACTTTACCGACATCGAGATCTCGAGATAAAATGAGGGAAGGGCCATGAGAGGGCGATAAGTTCCATAATTTAGTGGTTTTATCGGTGGATGCTGTGACCATGTAGCCGTCTATGAAGTTGTTGACATCAAAACTGGTTATACCATCATCATGAGCTTGAAGAGTCCATAGACTTCTACCTTCTTGACGAGCATCGAATTTATGAATACGACCATGTTCAGTTGAAATGTAGAATTCATTACCATTGCTGGCCCATAAGGCACCTTCGATATCACCGTCCACATGCCACTTACGCTGGCCGTCAGTGCCATTTACTCGTAAATCAGATACAATGGCAGTACCATCATAACCTCCAGATAAAAGAATGGTGCCTTCTACAGGATTAAATGCAACAGTACTGACTTTGTCGTTATGAAACTGGAAACTCTTTGCACAAGCACCATTGTTCAAGTCCCATAACTTGACCGTAGTATCAGCAGAGCCAGATGCTAAAAGATTTCTATGAAGCTTGTTTGCTGATAATGAAAGAACTGCGTCTACATGATATTCATCATTTCTACGCTTTGAGTTAAGCTTCTTTTGTTTCTTTTTAGATTTTTTGCTAGAACCAACCGAGAGATGGTCATCGGGGTTTTCAGGGCGTTGTCCAAGAATAAGGTCAGGATAAACACTATCAACAACATCTAGGTTCCATACCTCGATTTCTGGTTCAAAAGTACCAATAGCAGCAAAGTTACCAACTCTTTCAGAACCTGAAGATTGGGCTTTGTTGCCAGCTTGGTAGCCAATCCATTCAACACATAATGGGAACGAAGGTAACATTAGATCATGGTGAACGTATAAAGTAGGCTCATCAATGCCATCATCATCCTCATTGTTATTTTTCGATTCGCTACTGTTGTTATAAACATAGACTTCCAAATAACTAATTTCATCTTCTGTTTTAGTAGCCAAAATTAAATTATCAGATGGAAGGATTTGAAGTTCTTCTCGTTCTTCGTCCTCTTCATCGGCATTAGCTAGAGTGATGTAAGGATCTTTTTCGCCTGGCTCGTAGTATGCAAGAGATTTGACACCATTAAACATGCCCATGGTTTGACTTTCACCTTGATCTTCTTCATCATTGTCGTAGTTTTCCAAATCGTACTCTTTTAAATCATCGTCTTCGTCGACATCGATATCTTCGTTAGTAGCAGTGGCAGTGGCACCAGCACTAGCACTAACTTTCTTGCTTTCAATATTTTTGTCTGTCTCCGATTCTCCTTCTTTTTCTTCTTTTACATCATCCTCTTCTTCTTTGGCTTCTTGAGCATCCTCCAAAGCTAGTTGTGCATCCTTCAACTGTAGCTTGGCCAAATGAGATATCCTATCAACCTCTTCATCATTCAGATCATATTTAACAGGAAACTCTGCTGCAAATCCTCTAGGGACCCACCTTGTAGCCGATATCATTTTGGTCTATATATATATAAATAGAAATATTTCCAATGGCTATAGTAGAATGAAAAAGATTGTACTTTTTTTTGAATTGAAGTGAAATTTCAGTGATCGGCCACAAAATAAATTTTTACCCTGACCGCTATCTTTTCGGAAAACTGGGAGTTTGCAGCAGCTGTGCGAATATGATTAATTGTATCGTATTTTTGTCAGAATATATTATTATTATCAGAATATTTTAATAATAATATATTCTGAGGATCAATACGAGTATAGAAAGTTATTTACATATCTTTCATTAGACTCAGAAGTGAGATTGACCATAATGTAGAACTTTTTGTGTCTGTTTTGTTATGTCTCACAAATTCCACTCTTAGGTACGCAAACAATATAATTGGAATCGAATAACCACCAAAAAATATAATGTTGTGTAGAATGGTTGGCGATAGATAGGTTGTAGAAATAAGTTAGCTGAATCATGTCCATCTCGCTGCCCTGGCAGTAAAAGATGGTGCGGTGCGCCCTGCATATGATGTCCCCAACTACTCTCCATACAAAGATTTATCTGTCTAGTGCGGCTGTATCGACGCCGTTCGTTCTGTGATCATGTCGAACATAAACTCATCAACTTCGGATTCTTCCTGTGAGCTGGGATCACTCTATAAAGGTGTTGTTGAGTAAGGATTTCATTTAAATCAAAATGCCATCTTCTGCTGATATGAGTGATGGTAAAGAGGGAATATCCCCCGTAATTGAGCCCAAGGAGACTGTAGAGGGTTCTAGCAGTGCTCGTTCTGAAGCTAGTGACACTGCCGCTACCACTACCGAGAATCCTACAACTAAAGCCACTGCTCCTAAAACGACAGGTATGCGATTAGAAGACCTTTTCAAGCTCCTCTCAATGCCTGAGGCAAAAAATGAGCCGAAACCAATCGATGAATATAAATTCTGGAAAACACAGCCAGTTATTAAATTCAATGACGCTATTGACGGCGAAGGCCCAATTGACACAAAAACCATTGACGATGTTCCTAAAGAACCGTCTCCACTACCCACAGGTTTTGAATGGGCTACTGTTGACATTAGTAAACCTGATAAAGTCAAAGAAATTTATGATTTGCTATATGCTAATTATATTGAAGATGATGATGAAACTTTCCGATTCAAATATTCGCCTACTTTCTTGGACTGGGGTCTGAAACCTCCTGGTTGGAACAAAGATTGGAATGTTGGTGTTCGTGTCAAGGATACTGGTAAATTAATTGCGTTTATTTCCGGTATTCCGGGCACTTTGCGTCTGCGCACAACTAATCCGGATATCAAGGTGGCTGAAATCAATTTTCTCTGTGTTCATAAGAAATTACGATCGAAAAGATTAGCTCCAGTTTTAATTCGTGAAGTCACTCGTAGAGTCAACCTTACTGGGGTTTGGCAAGCTCTCTATACGGCCGGAATAGTATTGCCCTCGCCCGTATCAACTGCTAGATACTATCATCGATCAATTAATTGGCCCAAGCTTCACGACGTTGGATTTACTGGTCTTCCTGCTAACTCTACTCCCGCAAAACAGGTTGCTAAATACGCTCTGCCATCCAAACAAACGCTGGAAAACCTTCGACCAATGACCAAACAAGACGTCCCACAAGTCCATCAGCTTCTTAATGAATTTTTGAACCGTTATGAGCTTGTGCCCAAGTTCAGCGAAGAGGAAGTTCATCATTGGCTTATTGACTCAATCCATACCGCCGAGGAAGACAAGGTTATATATTCGTATGTTGTTGTTGACAGTGGCAATGTCATAACCGACTTTGTATCATTTTACGGACTTGAATCCACAGTTCTTGGTAATTCTAAATACAGCTCAATCAACGTAGCATATCTCTTTTACTATGCCACCAAAGAAGGTCTTGGCAGTAAAAATACCGAAAATGAATCTGTCCTCAAAAGTCGGCTCTTTGTTCTTATTCAAAATGCTTTAATTCTCGCCAAATCTAACAACTTTGATGTTTTCAATGCGCTCTCTGTCCAAGACAACGCTCTGTTCTTAGAAGATCTCAAATTCGGTGCCGGGGATGGATTCCTCAACTACTACCTCTTTAACTATAAGGCGTATCCCATTCATGGAGGCATCACCCAAAAAGACCGCACTCTCGACAGAAAGCCGGGTGGAGTTGGCGTAATTATGTTTTGACAACCTCATAGCCATCTTATACGAATACTACACTCCCCATAGACGGGCCATTCTCGCCTCCGGCGGCTGGGCCCCGCCCAGACCCGTCGCTACATTTCGCGGACAGACCAAGGCTCGCTATATTGCATTGTAGCAGACCGTTGATGTATATGAGCTATATTGAGGTTATATGCATCAGACTAGTAAAATGTTTATAAATATTAAGCAAATAAATTCTCAGACATTTTATTTACGATGAAAAGAAATAAGCACTATTCAGCCGAATGTATTTCCACCATGACTCGATATTGGCTCGATAATGCAGAGCATTTCATCACGGTGAAGCGTAGAGGTGCCGGTGAAGTAGTAGCCGCATGAGTAGACACATTTCCGACCCCCAGCTAAACTCCGAACATCTTTCACAAAGACTGATTTTATGGAATCGTCTAATAGTTTTCCGCAATTCCCATCATTTGGTTCTGCCAACGAGAAGAAAAGGCATAAAAATTCAGACGGCAGAGATGATGGTAAAAGACGAGTGAGGGGCGGAGATAAAAGTAGGCGACGGGAAGTCTCAGAAAGGCGGCATGGACAAGAGCGCCATAGGTCGGTCCATCGTCGAGATGAACTACCGCAAAAGCATAGTTCACATTCCAACCATGGTCATGGTGGTCAAAATAATACCCCGGTCTTTGAAAGTGAAGCTCAAGCATTTCTTAATGATATCGCTTTGACTGTGACTACGCGACATAATGGCAACAGATTGCAGTCTAATATTCCGGCTATACCTGGTCTATTTGAATATGATCTAGCCGGAGATGAAAATAACATCAAATACGGGAAACCCCATAAGCCCTCTGTGCCAAGGTATTACAGATTTACCTCAAAAGTTCTGGGACTTCCTAACAATTGGAGAATTGTGTTTGCAAAAGAGGATCTTATGAACTCAGAAGTTGTCATTACCAAAGCTATCCATGATATACGTCCAATTCTTTGGCATGGGAATAAATCATTTATAGATAAACACCCTGTAAAGTTTGTCAAGGAAGGGGCCAGTAGTAATGATATTGCTGAGGATCTCTTATATGCGGGCGATGATGATGAGAAGACGGACCTTGAATCATTTTCAGCCAAGTATCTACAAAACCTGCTGAGAGCTAGGGCTGAAATATATACTAAGCTTGAAAAAGATGAAAAGAATATTGGTCTTTGGTTCAAAGTAGTCGATCTTGAAAAAAGTATTCTTCGTTATTCCAGAGCCACTAGGAGTAATGTCGACGATGTGATTGGGTCAGTGTTATCTAGAGCTCTTAAATCTAATCCCGGAAACGATCGCTTAATCCGACAATATATGATGAACTACAAATTAAACGCGGCAGAAAAATGGAAGGAATTTGTTATTCATGTTCCTCATATCGTAGACTATTGGTTATCTTGGGTACAGTGCCTTTTAGAACGCTCTTCCGAGAGTTTTACCGTTCTGGAAGTAGCCGACTCATTCCAGCGCTATGGGGTATTTGATTTACTAGATAGTCTATATCGTAGAAAATCATTATTGCTCGATCAGATGGAGGATATATTTACGCGAGTTTTGCACAAAATATGTCAATTTCTAATGGAATCTGGATACCCAGAAATGGTAATTGGCATTTATCAAGGGTTGATGGAAGTGAATTTCTTTGCACCTTTTGATGACAATTTGGAAGTTGTTCTGAATTCTTTCCAGCAGTATTGGAATATGGAAACAGCACATATTGGCGATGGCGGAGCCGTAGGCTGGTTAAATACTAAAGAAGCTACAGCTGTATCAAAGGGGAATATATATCCATTCCCAGCGCGATCTGTTGATTTACCAGCTGATGATGAAGAGTATAATCAATTCATTGTTCATAGGATAGTTCTATTTCGAGATATAAAACAGTTTATACGGATACTTAGGAGCCCGAGAGGGAAAACTAATATTCTATGGGGTATAATGGATTTGCTAGGAGCACCGAAACTGACATGGAAGCATGCCAGCGAGGGCATACTTTTACAGGCAGTCAACAAGGCGGATAACTACACCGAATCCAAAATATTGTTCTGTGCCAGAGTTGTATCACAAGTTGTTAAAGAACTATCATCACGGTCAAAACTGGACTTGGTGGATGATACGTTTTGGGTATGGTGTTTAAAGTTTATGGCCGATTGGAACAAAAAGTACTTTGATAGAATAGCGAAATCTTTACTTTCGATAAATGAACACAATTTGGTACTATGGACGCAGTATGCATTTATTAAATTTGATTCGGACATTGCTCTATCACGCTCGGTGTTTGAACGGTCATTGAATGATGTTAAGGCCAGTGTGGTCGACTGTTTAAATTGTTGGAACCATTGGGCTGTCAAAGAGTTAGGTGTGGATGGAGACTTGCCAAAGTTGATTCCTGTAATGCGAAACATTTCCCTTAAGTCTCTTGCGAAACAGAAGCTTCAGTCATGGTTGTACAATCTTGAATTCAGCCTGGCAGTGGGAGTTAGCCGAATTCTTGTGGATTATCTTAACTCTGATAGCGAATCAGTTCAGGGTAAAATCCTTGAGGAATCATTAGAACGCTTCTGGCTATCAGTTAAATCGTCTAGAGCAATAGTCGATCCATTTACCAATGAGGCTATAATAGCTTGCCTTCGGCACCACAAGCGAAATAACTCAATTGCTCACACTAGTATAATCCAGAAATTCATAACAGCTGCTGTGTTAGAAAGATCGGACGAGTCTTACCCTGATAGCAGCTTATTTACGGCCTTAGCGGAAGTAGAAAACACTTATGGAAGTATTGTTAAGCTGTCTATTTCATCCTTTGGAAAGCAAAACAAAGCATCTCAGCTTCTATGGTTGTTAAATGGACTACAGAAACCGAATCTGAATGCTAATTCTACCCGTCTGTTATACGAGCAGGCAGTTAGCTCAGATAACGAAGCCAGAAAATGCTCTATAGTATGGCAAATGTATATCGATTTCGAATTAGAATTAGTAGAGGAAAATGAAGATGCAGCTAGAACACGAGCTAGGTGGGTTCTATTAAGAGGTCTCGAACAGTGCGGATGGTGTTCGAGTTTATACTCTAAATGCCTACATGAACCAATAAAAAGCGTACTGGGGCCGATAACTTTGAATCAAATTAAGGACATAGTACAGCAGCGATTAATACGATTAAATGATTACTATTACGCATAATGTCATTATATTTATGTATATATATATATAGAGAGAGCCTTACAATTTAGCCTTGATCTTCTTATCTTCTTCCAAGAATTTAGCGGCTATAATTCTTCTTTGAATCTTACCCGTAGCGGTCTTAGGCATGACTTTGGTAAAGAAGATTCGTTGAGGAATCTTGAATTTTGACAGTTTTGAAGCAAGGAAATCTTGAATCTCCTTTTCAGTGGCGCTTGAGCCTGGCTTCAAAACAATAGCAGCGTTGACTACTTGACCATACATCTCATCTGGGGCACCAAAGGAAACCGCTTCAGCAACAGCAGGATGTTCAAGCATGACACCGTCTAATTCAATGGGACTAATTTTTTCACCGCCTCTATTAATAAGCTCCTTAATACGGCCAGTGATGATGACGAAACCATCTTCATCAAGTTTTCCTTGATCTCCAGTACGGAAGTACCCATCTTTTGTAAATGACTCTTCATTAGCTTTGGGGTTGTTAATATAACCGGGGGTAACATTCGAGCCTTTGATGGAGATTTCACCTTCTTTACCCTGAGGTAATATATTTCCTTCGAGATCGAGAATGACAACCTCAACACCTTGGCCAACGCCAACAGTGCCGGGCTTTCTTTGCCCAGGAGGAAGATTGTTTGATGTCATTTGGTGACAAGCTTCAGTCATAGCATACGCTTCCAGTACCGGAGCATTGAAGGTCTTTTCAAGGGCATGGAACGTGGCAGGAGCCAGAGATGATGAACATGAACGAATGAATCTGATATTTGGTACAGGGGACGGAAGTTTGGATTTGAGAAGGATTTGATGAATTGTTGGAACAGCGGTATACCAAGTAGCTTTATATCTAATGAAGTCCTTCCAAAAGACGCTGGCCGAGAATTTGGCAGGGATGATAACAGTACCTCCTGAACCTAAAGGACCTAGAAAGCCAGCTAAAAGTCCATGAACATGGAATAAAGGCATCACGAGATAAGAACTGTCACTAGGAGACAACTTATAGGTGTTGATAATGTTAGTGACAGTCCGAGCCATATTGGCATGTGTTAGAGGCACAGCCTTCGGACGGCCAGTGGTACCTGATGTGTGAAGAACAAAGGCAACATTGGTAGGTCTAGGAGGAGGAGGGATCGATGAGCTCGATACAGGCGAGAGATTGCCCTTGAACTTCAGATCAAGAACCACCTTGTTGTTAGACCAATATGCCTCAGCAATTGCAGCATTGAACTTCTTAGCAGCAGCTACAGCTGGATAATTGGACGCAACTGATCCCTTGGGAACAATCACCAATGCAGATTTAACGTCTTCAATGTAGAAAGCAAACTCGGATTCTTTGTAGTTTGGATTCAAAGGAGCAGCAATGAAAGAGGAACTGGTCGTACCAAGGAAAGAGACAGCAAACTCAATTGTATTAGGCAAAGAAATAGAAACAGCTGTCTGCTTAGAGAGGTTCAGTTTTGATAATTCCTGTTGGAACGACTGCACAGCAGAAATGAGCTGTGCGTACGAGAGTGTAGGCCCATCAGGAATAATAATTGCCTCAGCAGTCTTGGACGACTGGAGTAGTTGCTCGTGAAAAGTGGACATGGTATTGGTAATGATAAGTGATAGATCGACGAGATCGAAAAATTTCACTCGGAAATGCCACTCACTTATATAGATGAAGCAAGGTGGGACCTAAACAATGACGCACCGAGCCGCAGGGTCCTCAAAAAGTCGGACTGGATTGAACTTGGGCTGGCATTGTCTACTTTATAACGAGAGGTATAAAACTATGTCATAAGTGGGGGGTTGTCATTGCGGCAATTTACTATTATTACAATTGAGGAATATTTTTTTTTCTAATTATAATTTTAGGCCTAATTCAGGGGGTAATGAGATCAAGTGGTGGTGCGCCTCAGTGAGCCGCTTCGTACGGAAGCTGGGCACAGCGTCGATCACATCATATCGTAGATAAGAGCGACGAGAGGTGGGGGGTTGCCTTCGGCGGCCGGGCTCTGCCCGGACCTGTTGCGCTCGCTTCGCGAGCAATGGAGACCGGCGTCAGCTGGCTGGGATCATGGGCCGAGACGTGCGAAGGCGAGTAAACATTATAGCGGTTTGACTCGCTAACTCTCTCTGCCAATGGTGTAAACAGACTCCGTCCATCAGCTCCGTTGCCATAATGAGCGGCCAAGCTGTTCTCATCTGGCCCACGGTCCAAGCACTCGAGCGAAGCTCGAGCTACGGGTCTGGGTGGAGCCCAGCCGTCGGAGACGAGCCTCTTCTCAGGACCCTGACCAGCCCGATATCGGCTGTCGACGACTTCTATCTTGCATATTACATGCATGTATGGAGAAAACGGATAAGATTGCACAGTAGCGTCACAGAGCGCGGCTGGATGATATCAGAGCAATTCCGACGTATAACGCGGTTATACCGAATAGTGTAGAGAATGAACGGGTAATAACAAATTGCGAGCCGAGTATTTCTAATGGGTAAAACGTCACACGTCACGTCACAGCAGCAAGTGAGCAGCAATCTGATAGTGTGTAGTAATAGATAATCATAATCCCAGTCAGCCGTGGTAACAGTACGATGACTATGGTACGCGTACTTACCCCCGCCGCTGATAAAGCCTCACTAATTGCTACGCTACTGCTATTACTGCTACTGCTGCTAGTGCTGCTAGTGCTACCGGTGCATGCCCACATGTTCCTCGCAAATTTTAAGCCCTTAGTACAGAATCGGGCACGAGCGTACCACGGGACATCGGTATCGGCGGTACCCTTACCCACACGGCTTGCATTTTTTCTTCGCCACATCTGATAACTCCTGATTCGGAAACTTTTTTCATCACCGGCCTTCCTTTTGACTCGGACCGTTGTTCGGAACCTTCCTTGATTGGCTCATGTGCGCCGATCAGAGAGGCCTAACCCTGGTTTTACGATGCAACTAGTGTACGGCTGGCCCGATGGCAGGAGGAGGGCGAGACGATATATATATAATACAAGCCAAAAAATGAAAATCTAGAACTCCACCACTGTAATATATATTTGTCACTACAGTATAACAACAACACAAAACACTTGTTTTATACAACGAACAAAGCAGAAAAAATCCAACTTATTGTTTATTAAACGTGTTTTCGTTACCAACATCAACATCGACATCAACTCAACCGTCCACGGCCAGCTGTTGTATTTTTCCTGCTCAGCTTTCTAGCTTCCATACTTTCCGGTTCCGTAGTTCACGTTTCCATTTTTTCCGTTTCCACAGCTTCCGTCCACGAGCAACAAACAATGTTTCCAGTTTCCAGACTCGTTACTAGAAGAACAATGGCCATGGCTATGGCCACTCCTCGTGTCTCATTAGCACGCTCATATCACGCCAAAGTCCTCGATCACTATAATAACCCCAGAAATGTTGGGTCTTTAGATAAGAACGATGCCAACGTGGGCACTGGCCTTGTAGGAGCTCCTGCTTGTGGAGATGTCATGAAACTACAAATCAAGGTTGACGACAATGGTGTTATTCAAGATGTTAAATTCAAGACATTTGGCTGTGGTAGTGCCATTGCCAGTTCTTCATATGTCACGGAATTAGTACGGGGAATGTCGTTGGATGAAGCTGGACAGATTAAGAATACTGTGATTGCCAAAGAATTGTCACTGCCTCCTGTCAAACTACATTGCTCCATGCTGGCAGAAGACGCCATCAAATCTGCCATCAAAGATTACAGATCCAAGAGACAGACCCCTACATTAGGACCCAACGCTATGAAAGCAGCTGCCACTATAGCTGCTGCCGCTCATTAAATTGGTAACAGCTACCATGAAAAAAGAAAAGAGAAATCACCAAATCCTGTCGACTACTTAGTTTTTATTATTCCGCCCTATATCATGTTCCATTTCTGTCGTATATGTCCAGGATCCATCAAATATCCCTAGTTATGAATTGAATTGAATTTCGTTTTTGTATATCACATAGTGATGCCTCAGGCTGTTCTCAAGCTGGGCACTGCCCAGTTGCACGTTCCTTAAGGCAACGGATATCGTGGATCATAAGCATCCTCGTAGTCTTCTCCCTCTTCGTCCGGATCGTCTCTCGCACTATTATCAGCCTTCGTCTCTACGACCCTACTAGATCCCTTGTCTTCGCCAAATATACTCGTCCTACCACTGCCACCCCCGCTCCCACTAACAATACCCTTAGTCTGACCCAACTGGATCTGAATAGCACTTCCCTTACTAACACTGCCTTCATCTCCTCCTTTATTCAGCGAAAAGGCCTTTTTAAACCCTCGTCTAGGTTTATCAGCGGGTATACCATCCATTGACGTTTCAATTAGGCCATCCGCTTTTCTATGATACTCCTGCACTCCGTCAGTGTGGGCTCAACCTCCACTGGGTTTCGTCCAGACCAGCTTTCTTCGCTCGTGCTAGGCACTCCGCGAAGCGGAGATACAAACATGAGAGGAGTCCGCCAGTGTACTCACTTTTGTGCGATTATGGTCTGCACTCACAAGATGCGACTCCAATTCAAGCAGCTTGTCGTACTCCTACACTCACTCAATGTTAGAACTCTATCCGATTTTCCAAACCCAATGAAAGAGTTCAACTATATATCTCGGTATATGAGTGACGGACTGGTGGCTTTCAAGGAAATAATGGGTATTTAAACCTACTTTTCGGCAGACCTCACAATAATGTCGCAGTTTGTTGACTGAGGACATGATTTGAGGATTGGCGGTCGGTGGAGCTCACTGTTATCAATCGATTGACTTCCAATTATGAAACTATGAAACCGTTTTGAAAACAGCTGTAAATTCAATCCTCTACTACAAAAGTTTTAGCTTCTTCCATGAAATTTTTTGATCATTCCAAGTATCAATAGACAACAGGTGATTCTGAGACTTGACCACTTCGAAACATAGACACGTGACCGACGCATAACCACCAAGTTTTGCCAAGAAACTTGATGAGAAGCGCACTTCCAGATCTAGAATTTCATGTTTAATTTTCGTTGAAGTGTATGTCTACAGTAATTCTCCATTTGTAGCCAGCAAAGATGACGACGAAATCGCCACATCGGCATCGGGCTCCAGGAACGATATTTCCATCGAAAATCAAGCTTTCGCGGCCTTTTCTCACACAGCAGCATTTAGATCGACTACACACTCTAACACAGGGTCCGTCTGATTCCAAGATCCAGGCGTTTAACATGATTTGGTCGATTTCAAAGATATTGAAATTGTAAGTCTTGTCATCATCGCAATATTGTGATAATCCTGTTAGAACAGGCAAAGCGAGCAAACAGAAACAGCTAACTAACCAGATCTGTAGCCCAATTCGAACCATTACAACGGCTATGATTCTGCTACAGCGAACAATGCTTTATAATCCTGTGAACAAATTCCCAATGCATGAAACCGTGGTCGCCTGTATCCTAGTTGCCTGTAAGGCCGTGGACACACCAAAACGAGTCAAGGAGATTATTAGTACCGCTCACAAGATTAGATTTGGGCAAGCTGCATATGTGCCACTGACCAGTAGTCAGCTGGATGATATAAAAATGTCGGTTATCTCTTTTGAAAGACAGATTCTTGAAACAGTGGGATTTGATTTCCGTATCAGATACGCACACCAGTACATTGTGAAGATGTGTAAAACGCTGGACATTTCAGATATTTCTTTGGGGAAAGTTGCGTGGGTTGTAGCAACCGATTTTTATATGACAGATGCACCAGTGAAGTTTCCAGCTCATAGTATAGCCTTGTCGTGTATAATTTTGTCCGCAAAACTGAAAGAAGTCAAGTCCATATTCCCGATTGACTCGGATAAACTGCTGTCCGCACGACGGATTGTTAATCTGTGCCTGATGGATATCCTTGATTTTTACATTAACTATCTTCCGACGTCGCAATTAGGCGCATTGTCTGCCTCACCAGAGTCCAAGCTGCCTCCTATCTCGGTATCTAATTTTATGAACATCCGTATGGCCATTAGTCGAGAGTTGTCGAAACAACGGGTACCGGACCTGGATTCAGTCACTTTCAACGGGCTAGATATCCGAGATCCCAAAGAATCGGATGTTGGCACAGTACGATACATTCTCAACTGGGAACTTGACCATGTTGAAGGTGAGATAGTCTCGTAAACATGAGTTTTGTATGCATCGAATATTTATTATTTAATTATTATAACCGGGTTATTTCTCCCCCTGTGTTTACATCCGGCGCCCGCCTGCTACGAGTCCGCCTGAGACTTGTTCTCAGAGTTCACCAATGAGATATTGGCAAATTTAACTTCAACAGTCCGACCAGTTCCATATCAGGTGGCTAAAATACGGGTCTGGAAATGAGACTCACTGAGGTCATGTATTTTTGTTCGAAAGTAAGAATTCATTATGTCATTATGTCGTAAATATTATACAGGGTATGGATGTGGTCTTGCCGAAATGGGGTTGCCTAAATGAGTTCAACGGAGCCGTCGATTAGATATTTTGATATGGAGCTATAACGGAGAACATAGATATTGCCTCTTTCAAGGTCAATTCTATCAAGACCAACTCGAACTGGGGTGTCAATGGTTTTAACGACCTTGATAAAAACTGCCTTATCAAGATCTGGTTCTTCTACCATTGAAATACCACCTGAAGAGTCATCTAGTCGTTGTAGAGATTCTGGCAGCGCTGATAAGAATTGGCTATTGTATAGATTTAAAAGAATCCGATGATGTCTTTCCATATATGAAACTTCTTGGGGAGAGAGTAGAAGACGCAAGTTAGCTGCCTCACCAGGGTGTTCCTGTGGCAATTCTCCGCTTCGGATGATGAAAATTGTATACTTATCGATTTTGCTTAGTCGAGTTCGCAGATAAACGCGGACAAGATACTTAATACGTTCCAGTTCAGACTCAACAATAAGCAGTTTCATTTTAATGTCACCTGGTTGCCGGAAATCGGACATTGAATTTTCTTCAATATATGCTGCTTGAGTACGAATTCTTTCCATGGTTCGATCTATCAAAGAAGTTTCAAAGGGTAGAATATCAGGGGACATTCGCTCTGCTAACCAGCATTTTTTTAGATTAGTAGCGTCTAATTGTTGAGATGAATCATCAAGAGAGGCACTAGTACTGGTTTCACTATCTAGATTATTATTTCGTAGGTTGTTGATATCATCATCGCGCAAATTATTTATGAGATCATCGATATCATGGAAATTATTATTCATTATATCAGCAGGTGGCAGGAATATAATGATATACTGGTTGAGAGCTGAGAGCAAGCAAATAGTTCAATATATAACATCAAATGCAAAACGCGTGTCGGTATATAACCACTACTTATTGATGAACGTGATATCCGTTTTTGGTGTTTCATTTCTATAGTGAAGAACCACCTCCTAACCCAGTTTGATGTGCCAATATCAACAAACATCGAAACGAACTTTTGAGGTTTTTTTTCGATGGAATTTTAGTAATTAGAATGAGTAGAAGGAGCGAGATTGAAGCTAAGAAGGCTCGTATTGCGGAGTTGCGGAGACAGCGAGAGCTGCTGGCCAAATCTGAATCTAGCCAGGTAAGTGAGGTATATAGTATATGAAGTGCACAGAGATCTAACGACAGGGTTCAGAATCCAATTACATTGAGTCCAAGGCAGTCTATAGTCCCGAGACAAGAAATTGATGACTTAATAAATAGTTTAGTAGGGTCCAAATCCAGTAGTCCTCGCTCCCCTGATGTTGAAAACCGATTCGAAGTCACCAGCGGGAATGGAAATGGGTTCGGAACTGGCAGTGGACCAGCTGGATATGCAAATGGGGACGGATTTATAAATGTTGGCACTACTGTTAATAGTACATCTGGCTTGCCAGTTGAGGACACTCACCAGTCCATGACCAAAGATGCATCAACAGATACTTCACTAGATACAGTCGTAACTGGGGTATTTGAAATCCCCCCTGCAAAAGCAGAAGTTATTCTGTATAACAAGGAAGTTCAGACAAATGAAGATTGGATTGATAGAAGAGCATCCGGAATAGATTCATATGACGAATATGATTATTCGATTGATGCTACAAAAAGGAAGCTAATAGAGGATAAGATTAGAGCTGAATTTGAAGAAGAATACAGCAGCGTTAAGAGTCAGAATGAAAGTAACCATAGTAATGGCCATGTCAAAGCAACTGATGAACCTATAAGCTCTTCTACCACTACTACTGACACCAGCACTGCCACAAATACCATTCGCATTTTACCCCCTGCAGAAGCTTCTCAGATATCTAATCGTAAAGATTTTTACCAATTCTGGTCTCAATCTTGGAACGTGATCAATCGAGCCGCGGAAGAGGATGCTAACTACAATATTTTATCAAACTATGCAGAATCCCAAGAAACAACTCACAAGAAGCAAAATAACGGTGAGTCTGCTCTTGAAATAGCCCGCCTTTACTCCAAAGGCTCTATTGGTAGAGCAGTGACAGACATCGACTGGTCGTCCAAGTTCCCGGAACTGATAGCATCTTCATATACAGAAAAATCGTCCGACCCAAACCTGCCCAAAGGACTTGTACAAATTTTCAATTTACACGCTCCAAACCGTCCCGAATATTCTCTCACAGCACAGAGTGACATATTAGCATTAAAATTCTCACCCTTTGACCCGAATCTTGTATTTGGAGCAGCCTATAATGGCCAAATATTAGCATGGGACCTTCGAACAGGGGGACCTCGTCCGATACTACAATCTCAATTATCTAGCAGAGCGCATACCCATCCTGTTTACTCACTTCAAATAATAGGCACTCAGAATGCCAATACAATAATCAGTGCTAGTACAGATGGCACAGTCTGTACTTGGACGCCAGATATGTTTGCCAAGCCCCAAGATAAAATTTCACTATTAACGGCATCAACATCTCTACGTAACGATGAGGCGGCCCCAACGTCACTAGTCGTTTCATCTCGGGATCAAACCCAATTCTTAGTAGGTACTGAAGAAGGAGTCATTTACCAGTGTAATAGATTTGGCCAGGCTGGCAGCAAGGCAGGCATCGACTTACGAGGGTCGTATCGGGGCCATAACAGCCCAATTACATCTTTAGATCTCCATCCAGCTTCTGGGCCAGTTGACCTTAGCAATTATCTTCTAAGTAGCGGTAACGATTGGTCTATCAAACTATGGCTAACGCAACAATTCTCACCAACAGCGAGTGCGACTACTGCAGCCACCACATCAACCACGCCCAGGGGCGAAATAATTCATCCCATACTCGACATTAAACGCGATGATGTTGTGTATGATATTGCTTGGAATCCTTCCCATCCGTCTGTCTTCGCAGATGTTGATGGTACAGGTCACCTTGAAATCTGGGATCTCCTCAAAGACTATGAAATGCCCCTGACTAGAATTAAGCCATTGAATATCCAGAAAAACATAGTTGGGAGCAGTTATTTAACCCGTCCACTTAACCGCGTGGCCTGGGAAAAGACGCCCGAATCTCGTCGTTTGGCCACAGGCGGACTTGATGGCAGCATCACCATATTCGAAGTTGACACCAATATTATCCCTTCGATCACCAAATCGGATCAGTGGACGCAACTTAAGCGTCTCTTTTCGCAGTTCGAGTCGTCGTCCTAACTGCCCTCTCTCACGACACGTGGTAGTGATAATACTTGATGTAGGGATGACTTAGCTAAGCATAATATTAATGTAAACTAACAAATTAAATGTACTTAGAAAATGTAGTCCATCTGGTTCAGTAACATACACCCTCCATGGACCTAGCGGCCTGGGTGGATGGAGCCCATCCCACAAAGCTAGACCAGGAGCAGAGTATACTTTGGCCCTCGAAGGGGGGAAGAGAGTAGATAGGTGAGCACAATAAATACACTTAAAAAGAAACAAAATTAAACAAGGAAGAAAACAAACGGAAATCATCTAATTCATAAACATAATCTTTTCATAGAGTACATGAGAGTTAAACCATAACTTCAACCGGACGTTGCGACAAAGAGGAGACATTGGCTTCAGGCTCAGGTTCATCCCAGATTGGATTATGTAACTTGGGTTTGGCAGAGATATCGAAATCTGCAAATGGTTCGGATTGCTGAATTGAAATTGCATCTTTAGTTGCAAGAACAAGAACTTCGAAAAACATTTTTGCTTTATCTGATTTACGTCCTCCTTCAGATAGCTCAGAAAAGGCAATGGAGCTTTCAGACTCCAATCCCCGGCGCAACTTCTGTGCAGCAATAATAGTGTTTCGCGATACTCCTTTATTGCTGGTCGTTTGTGTGGATGACTGTGCAGAGCTGTCGTCGTTGCCGTCGACAGGTTGTGAGGATGGACCGAAGAAACTGCCTTCGAAGAAATCTTCCTCTTCTTCGTCATCGAAACTATAAAAGGGAGCTTCAGTGGATACTGGGAGTATGCTATCTTCTTCCTCGCTAATGACTTCACTGCGGTTGCCTTCTTCGTCAATTCGGAGTGATTTCTGATTTGGGCCTTGTTCATCGTCCTCTTGTTCTTCATCAACTCCACCAAGCTGCATTGAAACTCCATACTCGTCCTCGCCGCTGCCAAAAGTCATCTGTTGAAGCGTGACGTTGGCATCATCGTCAACATTAGTGGTACTCCCAGATGTAGCGAGAGCAGCAGCTCTTTTCTTGAGAATATCGGCGATTCCAGCAATATCAAGTAATGGGTTGCTGTATTGATTGGTGATACTGTCGAGAAGCTGATGATGATTGTTGGATAAACTTAACAATCCATATTCAATGGTGTTTGCAGGAAGCGTTGGGTGATCGGAAAGAATAGACTGAATGGCTCTTTCCCTTTCTGCTTGAGACTGCGAAGCCTGAGATCTAGAATCACCACGAGGCATACTAATGGTAGTTGTCTGATCGCGAAGAGCGCGCCTTTTCTTCGAATTAAGTTCTGCCGCCAATGCGGCGGCTGCTTTGGTTTTGGCATTTTCTTCCTCTTCGATATCGACAAGTTCTCCTAAATCGCTACCAGTGGGGGTTGCAGGATTATTGTTACCAGGAGAGTTGGTGCTAATATTACCAAATGCATCTTCTTCGTCGGGAATCATGGGCGGTAGCTCGGGACCATCATCGTAATCCGGGCCCACGCTGAGATTGAGGTTGAGGTCATCATTTTCTTCTCCGTCATTGCCTCTACCTATTTCAATTTCTCTATCCAAGTCTAAGTCAAGGTTCAGGTTCAACTCATCGTCGTCTTCTTCATTAATATCACCAAGTGCATGCTGCTCTTCATCATCTTCATCTTCGTCAAGTCCGCCTCTCCGTCTGCCAATTTCAATAGACTGGTCAAACGAGTCAGCCAAGTGAGACATCTGAGATGAGGTATCGAAATCATCATTCCGCTGCTGTTGTCTTAATAACCTATCGTGCCCTGCTCCGCCTAGGCCACTGCCTGGTGCCTGACTCAATAGGATATCTCCGCTCACTTCCATAGGCAAGTCAGGCAGCAAGTCTGCAAAATCAGTCAAAGTGTTCTGAAGCAGACTACGATTATCACCATTAATGTTACTTTGAGGAGCCACGGGAGGCCGGTTTCTTCTACGGGCGTTGATCCCGCTGATATCATTGTCTTCTGGTAACAGTGAGAACAAATCGGCTGACCCAGGTAAATTGACGTTTCCAGGTCTGAAAGCAGCTTTCAGTTCAGTAAACGCAAGAGTACAATCTATTTCCAAGTTCTTAACCTTTGTATTATAAATTCGACTGACTCCTAACAATAATGGACCTTCGACTCGTAGTGCGTAATGTCCTTGCTCGTTATCACGAATAAGTCGTACTGACTGAAGAATATCAGTGCTATTGATTTCTCTACGAGTTAACTTCTTATCCAAACTGCCTACTAGCCATACATGAGCTAGAGGGGATCCCTGCTTGGTCAAAAGAGCTTCTGAATAAAACATTTTCGAATAAACGCGTCTAAGATGAGGATATCGACGCGATCACGAGGAAGGGGGTTAAAGACTAGCGGAGAAGCTACAAATATCCGTTCCCTAGAAACTACAAAATATTTCAATTTGCCACACAAGAAAAAAAGACTTTCAAGAAAAAAGAATTCCTATCCAACCAACTATGATGATAATTAAAATGAGATATATGTACCAACCTCTGTCAGTTTATTATTTGCAGTTGCCATTATAATGGAATGGCTGGATAGCGCGCCACGCGCATAAATTTCAGCCGTACGTGCTACGGAGTATTACGAAAGCAGTAAGTAGTAGCTGAAGGAAGTCGAGAGGAAGTTGAGAGGAAGTCGATGGGCCGCAAATGTGGAAGGAGAAATTGCCCACTCTGATGTAGCAATTGGACCATGTCAGATGCAATCATGTATTTTTCTTCTACTAAGACTTGAATGATAACTTGAGTGTTGCTATGTAAGGAGGAAGCACAGTGGTGATACTATATACACGTTCTTGCTTGACTACTAAAGCACTACGAACTATGTACCTGATTGACATCAACAATTGGGTTTATATTATAACTAATGAGACTAAATAAATAATTAACTGGATTGTAGCCATCCCTTGAGTTATAGAACTTACTAGCGCCGTGCCATTACTGTTTGTTGTTGATATTTGACCGAGTCTGGAAACGATCTACGGATTCATTACCTCTACAAGCGCAGTCAGTTCAAGACTCAGCATCGTTGATTTTCGCCAGTTACAAATTCTTAGTTGTTGTTTTTGGAGTCACAGCCGACAAGTTACAAAAATGACGTCCATTCAGTCGCTGGAGGCAAAAATGGCCAAGACGTCCCTGAGCGAGAATTCGGCGTCGCAGTCTGCAAAACTAAACGTAAGTAGAGCGAGCGTAGAGCCAGGCGAGAAGGCATAGACTAACATCAGTCAGCCAACAATGACAAAGTCGAATTCATCGCTCCCGCGGCACCCATTATTGAAATTGACGCTTCAGAACCAGAACCAAATACCCCAGTCGCATACCCCGACTCACGCACAAACGCAGGCTCATCCAAGACCTGTTTCGGTGGTTCCATCTCAGTGGAAGAGCAGTCATATGGGCCCTCCTCCGCCATCTCCTGGTGGCACAGCAGCTGCCAGTTCGTCATCGCGAACTTCATCTAAACTCGATCCTGCTATTTTGAGGAGATCAAACCCTTTGTCTGGAATCGTTTCGTCAGGCATTGGGGGCAAACCACATCAGTACACACTAGATTCGTTTGAAATCGGTCGAAAGCTGGGCAAAGGCAAATTTGGACGGGTTTACTGTGTCCGCGAAAAGTCGTCTGGATATATATGTGCTTTGAAAGCCATGGAAAAGAAAGAACTGATTGAATTCAAAGTTGAAACACAGTTCAGAAGAGAAGTGGAGATCCAGTCCAACCTTCGACACCCAAACATCTTGAGAATGTACGGCCATTTCTACGACGATACACGAGTCTATCTAATAATTGAGTACGTGGCCCACGGTGAACTGTTCAAGGTTCTTCGAAAAGAGACCCGATTTTCGGAACCAAAAGCATCGAAATACATCTCCCAAATGGCCGATGCACTCAGCTATCTACATAAAAAACACATCATCCACCGTGATATTAAGCCCGAGAACATTTTGCTCGGAATGGATGGCAACATCAAGATTGCCGATTTTGGCTGGTCCGTCCATGCCCCAAGCTCTAGAAGAACTACTATGTGCGGTACACTAGATTATCTGCCTCCAGAAATGGTCGAAGCAAGAGACCACGATTACCGCGTGGATATCTGGTCTCTCGGGGTGTTGGCATATGAGTTTATAGTTGGTAGTCCTCCTTTTGAAGAAAGCGGTCATGCCGCTACTTATAGGCGCATTTCCAAAGTGGACCTACGAATCCCGCCGTCCGTGTCACCAGAAGCTGCTGACCTCATTAAGCGATTATTACAACACGACCAAGACAAGCGAATGCCTTTGAAAGATGTTCAGCAGCATCCCTGGATCTTGAAAAATAAACCCCTCTGGCATACCGTCTAATACCCTCCTCTACGTCTAAGCAATGTAATGAATAAATAATGCATTTCCACTCTCCCCTGCATTGCCACCGGCGGCTGGGCTCTGCCCAGACGTGTAGCACGGTTAGCTCATTTGTTTGTCACAGGGTGGTTATTCTTTTGTAAATCTAAACGTAAACTCATCATCTTCGTCACCTTCCTCCTCATCCTTCGCACCATTCTCAGTAATGCTAGTGTCTACTCCATCAAGTGCAGCTCCATAATAGTCATATTCGCTTTCACTATCGTCAGAATTCACAAACATATCCTCCTCAACGACAGCTTTTGTCTTTCTCCGTTTTGACGGACGTTCGACTCCTTTATCAGGCTCAGGCGCACCTTTTTGCCTTTTATTTTTTCGTTCTTTTGAATCTGTAAACATTGCGAGATCCTGCTCAAGCAATACATTGGTCGGGGCCGCTTCAATATACCCGACAGTGATCGATTTCGGAGGGCGGGGGCCCTTTACTCGAAATCTTTTATAATTTGGCCGCCCAGATCGGCTCACTGGTATCACAGCCGGGCGTGCCTCCCGAAATCCTAGACTAGCTTCAACAATTGCAAGATTACTAAACTCGGCTATAGTGTCGTCGTCGTCATCCTCATCTTCCTCATCGTCACCCGCTTCATCTCCTTGCCACTTTGCAATACTATTCGTGTTCTGTTCACTGGGTTCTCCACTATCTTCTTCTAAACCCTCATCATCATCATTAACTAATCCAGGTGCTGATGCCTCATCAAACATATTTACATCTCCGCTGGTTGTCAGTGCGTTCTCATCGACATCTCTACGCATCATTCTTCTACGTTTATATTCTCGAGCATTTTCTGTTACATCAGGGGCTACTGTATTAACTGGAACCAAGGCTTCGTCCGAAATCCTTTCTCGTTTTTTTCTTCGAGAAGGAGACGTTGTAGCAGATAGGAGCGCTACATTGGACCCACCATCAGCAGGTTCTTCATCCGGCTTCTTTCCAGTCTCCACCTCCCTAATTATTGGTGCTACTTCAGCTACTTCGTCCGGTATCTTTGATTGTTTCCCTGTAGCCATCAACTCCATAATATCTAGCTGTTTATGCTGGAATTTCCTACGCCGAATTGGCTTTAATTTTCTTTCTTCCGGATCAATTCTGACACTTGTTTCAAGAAACGAATTGGTGCCCACCTTATTTGGTTGTTCTGTCTCCCTATGTTCTAGCATGGTGGCCCCTGATCCATCAGCATGCCGTTTCGACATCAGTCTACTACTATCAGCATCTAGAATCACTTTTAACAAGTCTGACGCAGCAAATAATCGAATCCCTAGCATCTTCGCTGCTTCGTTCATTACTAGCAACTTTTCAATATCGTCATGATCTGATTTGTCTGGGCTTGAAGTTCGATAACCTACCAATACAAGGTCATCAATGTTCCTTACTTTCGATTCAACGAATTCTTTGATCTTTATAGGAGACTCGTTAGCGGATAATGTCTCATAAACCATTGCCTTTCCCCCTCCAGACGTAATTGTAGCTAATAACGCATCCCTCTCCTTATTCTGAGGAAAGATAAACGTTTTACCTTCAAAAAGAGTCTTTCTCGATATGTTTACTTTCATGGCAGGCTCCGGCAAATAGTCTTCTGCAATGGGAAAGTTCTTGTAAAAGTCCAGTTCCATACTCTTTTCTTCAGATGTCTCCTCACAGGCATTCTTAATTGCCTTTGCAAACCCAAACGTAACAATTGGTATCCCCATTACCAACGCTGTCAACAGCTTTGACGAGTTACTCTTCGGCTTCATATAATAACTTGTTAGTTGATGGAATTCTGAAGTCAACTTGATATCGTAGGGTTCTAGATCATTTATCAATTCATCTCTCACTTTAATATGCCCCTCTCCGCCTTCACCCGATGAAAAGGTTATCACTAATGGCACCCATTTCAACAACATCTTCACATCATTGCCGTCCTTTTTGCCCCCCATCATCAGACAAATTTCTCCCTTTTCTTTAACAGATTGCAGGTTAGACAAATCGAGCGTCTGATCTATGAGTGTCGTTGTTTCATTCACAGTGGTCCCCATTTTCGTCTTTAAATCTGTCAAAATGACCTGGGATCTCACTGAACTATGCAACACTGATCCAGGAGGCGCCGGAATTACTCTCAACTCCGCATGTTTACGTGATGTTGAGTGTCCAGGAAGAACAATATCATTCACTATTTCAGTTAGTCTTTCGACTTCGCAGAGAGAGAAGTTTATATGAAAGATTGTCACCATACTTACTAGACTTGGCCCTTCCAATGGAGTACGTTTTGCCTGGTCGCAGCCATCGCGTCTTGCCTGTTGAAATCCTGTTAGTTTATTTATTCTTTTCGTCTCTTCGCCTCGTATACATCACCCTAGTGTTTGTGCAATATTATACCTTCTAAAGCAGTTCCTTGCGACGTAAGCAACCACATCGTCGCTAGTGAATGTCAATAGCCCCTGAGTTGTTCTTATTGATAGCCAGCATTGGCTCGATATATATCCAGCCAGCCGTACATGTGATGTGCTCTGAACCTGCACCTGGACCTGGACCTGGACCTGGACCCTGCATAGCAAAAGCACATAAACAGAAGATATTGTGCAGAAAGTGACTTCTTTTCCGTATATATAGCACTCTCCAAGAATAAAATAAACGACTCGCAAAGTACTATGATATTTATGAATCACAGCAGAGGAAAGAGCAGGGTCAATTAAATATATAGAATATGTCATGTCTGGGGTGTAATACGTGATAATTGTGCTTCAACGTTCCTGAAAACTGTTTCAAGGGTATCCATTCGAGCCATAATTTGTTCTTGCATTTGCCATATGTTAGCTGGCAAGTGATTATGGTCAAAGGTACTTTGAACAGCAGCTGGCTTACCCTCGTTTTCTTCCTCTTCGTCATCGTCATCGTCATCGTCATTGTCGTCATCACCCATTCTATATGTTTCATCTTCGGCATCTGCGTCAGACTCATCTTCATTCGCCAATTGCTTAGATATATGCGAACTGGGTGAATGTGATTGCTGAGTCTGAGGATTGCTATTGGTTCCTACAGTACGCCGCTTGGTTACCACTGCACGGAGCCGGGCTTTTCCAAGCATTGATGAGGTGGAACGAGTTGGAGAAATACCTAGCAGTGCACCGTCTTGGCGGAATAGGGATGACGTCGATGAAAACAGTCGTTCACGGATGCGACTAGAGGGCCTAACTGCTGGTCTTCTTCTGGTGGCATTACTGTCATCGTAAAAGTTGTTTAAAACGACACTCGATGGGACAGTAGGGAGAAGATAGGATATAGTTCGTTCTCGATGTTTAATAGATGAAGTCACAGATGGGTGCTGCTCATATCTATTGTTGGAACTTGTTACATACGGCCCAGCCCATTCATCATCATCTACAGCTTCAGAATCAGCCATATCGATTTGGGAGTCGTAATACCGTCGTGAGACGATATCTTCAGGGTCAGAGTATATTTCGGCCGCGTCTGGTCTGGTTGAAGTATAGGAAGACCCTCGTCTATATCGGAACATTCTTGCTGCCTCATTGGCATAATTAAGCGGCGGTCGACTAAGACTATCATCAACATTTTCAAGGTCGTTGTTAGACTTTTTTGGCTTGACCCTAATTGTGCCTTTATATGGTCTTTTAAATACTTCATCTAGGAGGTCATATTTTGATATTTTCCTCGACGCCAGCTGGTGCTTTTTTCTTGCTTCTGAGGGAGTCATTGCTCCAGGGGTATTCCCAGGAGTAGTACCTCTCTTTCTCGTCTTTCGTGGCGTTGCAGCTCCACTCTGGTTACTATTATCGTTATTTTCGTCATCAATGGATGATAATTGATTCACAAGTGCCTTTAATCTCGCCTCTTGTTTCTTTCGGTATTTGATTTGACTATCTTTAGTCATTTTGGCCTTTACTTGAACAAATCGTAGATATAGTCGTTCATAAACAAAAATAGTGTAAAGCACAGGGAAATGGGTAATTTTCACAATTGTACGGTTGAGGACCAGAAATTGTCGTAGTGGTAGAACATAGAACAATGGCCGGATTAGCCATTCTAATAAGTTTAACGGTGGTGAATAAGAAAATAGCGTGGAAGATTCAGACTTTATCATTGAAATGGTGTTAACTGCACATAAATATTGATGTTCTTCGTGTGAATTGGCCACAATCTCAGAAAAACTATTTGAAAGCACTGCGAATAGTAGAGTCATGACCACGAAATGAGTGATAAATAAATAGAATAATAGGATTGTACGTCCAATGGGGGAATAGTATTTCCAATTCTCCCACACAACTGGAGTAAAGCCGAATAAAATCCTCATCAAGTCAAAAGCCACTTGGTTCGAACTAAACACCTTTCTTGCAAATGCCATTGTAAATGCTACCCAGAATCCGGAAGAAAGCATCACAATGACTAACCAAGAGATAGCCAAATCGATGGACATTTTCCGAACCGCTATAACCATGCGCGAAAAAGATTCATTATTGTCGAATATACTAAATAATCGTGGGAACAAGAAGATCGCCACAGTTGCCAATATATCATAACTAAGGGTCAGCATTTTCTTTGCATCTTCGGTATGATTAGTAGCATTCAATCTAATGGCGGTAATTCTACACCCAGCATATCCCAGCAACTGTAGGAGAATCATTAGATCGAATAAGTTCCATAATGACAATATGTATAAAGTAAATCCCACATCAGTAAAGCCAATAATTTCATCCAAAATAAATCCCAAGCTCCAAAACGCAAAAACAATTTCCTGACTAGATAGTTCCATACTATGAGAGGAAAGAACCATTAAATAGAGTCCTAAAAGGACACAGAATGATCCTAGATTAAGTAAATGACGGTATCTTGGTACTCTCAACCTTGACAATTTCAACATACTTGCATCTTCATAATTGTATCTAATTCCTGCCCCGCGGCGACCGAACTGAGAAGCTACCACTTCCTCTTCATTAGCAAACTTGACTCGATGAAGTTTATGCATAGATGTCTGAAACATGATCGATCCATTCCAAATTTCTTCCAAAACCTGAATAACCACGGGATGTGCAAGGAACCGCTTTGCTTCTGCTTTTATGGCAAGTTCTAACGTTGATAATCTCTGCCAACGGGGGATTAATTGTGATTGAGGTAAAGACGACTGCTGGGACTCGGAGTTTTCGGACACTCCTCTTGATAAGGGATAGAAGTCGTAAGTCAAAGCATTCATTAAATCATCCTCTTCAAAATCTTTTAATAATTTGATAGCGACGATTTCACAAATCATTGCCCGCGTCGCCATGACGCCTGCCATGGCAGCATATGTACTGCTTTCTTTCTCGAACTGGATACTATTGGCCATTAATGCGTACAAAGTTCCTGGTGATAGGTTTTCACGTAAGTCTGCTACCAACGGCTTAATGAGAAATGAATGCACTTGAGGGGATCTAAGTTGATCATATTTTAAAGCGGTATCTACTCTTGCACTGATGAGATCATAAGTATCAAGAACGATATTGTAGATAGGAATTGAATCTAAAGCCGACGGCTGAAACCGTGGCAATAGAGGAGTAGCTTCGTCACCATCCATGATGAGACAATCCAAGTCTGAGAAGTGAGACCTAACGTAAAAGCCAACCTGCGTATGATAGATATATCCACAAGAAAATCTTGCTATGATGCTTTGCACTGTCTATAGGCGTATGAAAGTTCTTGAAAACATCTATCGTCTCTTTTCCACTAGTTGTTTGGCCTGTTTCAATGACATATTCGTATGAAGCACAGGTCTATTTCATCGATAAATTTCGCGATTATATATAGATACACCTGCAGGCGACCTGCAGCAAGCAAGCGCGACGTGCCAGTTGGTCGCGCATTACCCCTGAGTTTCGGGAGAAAACAGGGTACCAGCCGGTAGAGAAAATAGACGGATGATGGCGACTGGGTGACTACGACGGGCAAATCAATGACTGAAATTAGGCAAGCAAAAGATAGCTAATTGAGTATGACTTCGGCTGGTTACAGGGCGCTCGATTAACGATATACGCTGCATTTATTCCTATCATACATAGGAAACTGTCTATAGCCAAAGACAGCCGAGACGCAGGGACAGAACCCAACATAAGTTCGCGATACAATACAGAACGAGTGAAGAGAGCCACGAGTCTCAGAGCCCAGCCGCTGAAGTTAGTATCTCGCTTCACGGGACATTGAAACCCCGACAGGGGCTAAGGTGGGATAAAGTGGGGGTACGATGCACTCGATATATCCATCTATCTTTCTGGCTATATATATATATTGAGGGATCAAGATCAAGAGGAGCAGCAAGAATTGATTCAATTAAGTGTAACACGAGAACCGTGCCGAATGTCTCGTTTACTCAGGAATAAAGTAGCTGCCATTACTGGAGGAACATCCGGTATTGGCAGAGCAATCGCTTTAGGGCTGGCGAAAGAGGGTGCCAGGGTAGTTGTGAATTACTATCCAAATGAGCTAGAGTCAGAGAGAGCAGAGACTCTAGGACTTGAAATCGAGGAGATCTTTGCAACAGACGCTGAGTCAGATGGTACAAAACAGCATTTCGGATCTGTGGCTGGTGACATCGGAGATCCAACGACTGGCAAAGCACTTGTGTCGACTACAGTAGAGCTATTCGGGAAACTTGATATCTTTGTTTCTAACGCTGGCATATGTCCTTTCCATGAATTCACGACAATGCCTGAAGACATCTACTATCGAACAATCAAGACCAATCTTGACGGAGCATTCTTCTCTACTCAGGCAGCTGCTAGTCAGATGAAGCTACAAGGCACTGGCGGTTCGATCATAGGAATTTCATCCATCTCTGCACTCGTAGGAGGAGAGTTTCAGACTCACTACACACCTACCAAAGCCGGAGTACTCTCGCTAATGCAATCTACAGCTGTTGCTCTTGGTAAGCACGGCATCCGATGCAATGCTCTTCTCCCTGGGACGATTGAAACAGATATCAATAAACAAGATCTCCATGACCCTCAAAAGCGCGACTACTTCAGCCAGCGGATCCCCCTTGGCCGTCTAGGCGAACCGTCTGATCTTGCCGGTCCAGCAGTCTTCCTCGCTTCTGATCTGTCAAAGTACGTTACTGGGGCCCAGATCCTAGTTGACGGAGGACTCTTTGTTAGTCTTCAATAGAGTTGTGATCGGTCTCTTCCGAGTGCTGCCTCCGGCGGCTGGGCTCTGCCCAGACCCGTAGCTCGAGCTTCGCTCGAGTTGTTTGGTCTACCCCTGAAAAAAAGTGTCACGTGATAGGCAGCTCGGAGAGATCGACGTGATCTCCAGCAAACCGCGACCAATGATTAGGACATCTCATCTCTTGAATCGGTGATGGTCAGAATGAAATCGCTAGTCTGTACGTGATGGGAGAATGTAGTGCGTTCAGTGGTGTCCCACTCAGTGGTACGCAGTGTATTATTATTACTGGTGGGACTCTGCTTGAGCGCTACATAGACGTTAGGATGCAGGTAAGCGGAGAAGCGTACTGGCAGAGCGATGGGTGCATTCCATGCGAGGAGGAGTAGTACGAAGAGCGGAGCGAAGTAGCTCGGAGACGGTGACGTATCTGGTACCGAGCGAGACACGAGGAGTAAAGGGGAAGTAGAGTAGGAAGATAGACACCAAGAGGTGGGTGTCTCATTATGAGAATGCACGCGAGTAAGTTTGGAAGAACGGTCGATTGGGTTGGGAACCGGGCGTTGAGAAAGGTTTCAGATATTTTGGTCTGTGTTGTCGAAGATACTCGGAGAATTAGAGGAAGAAGATCGGACGATGGCATATTCGTTATCGTCTTATTGATCTGATCTGACAGGAGAGCTGCGACTAACCACTCTCAGAGTAGAGCTAGTAGAGAGCTCATCGATGTCATCGATGTCATCAAACACACTGCCGCTGAAACATTAATCAATCGTTGATGGGCGGCAACCTACCGTTGTGGTGGAAAGGTTACGACTATTCAGGGGTAGAAAAGATGTGGCTGGTACATTCTGCATATTTGAGATCGATATATTTACATTTAATAACAGTGAGGCTGAATTGGGAAACATTCTCGTTTACCACTGGCGGCTGGGCTCTGCGGCTCAGACTTCGTACTACTACTGGTACGAAGTACGACCGCGTATACGCCACTACCGCTGTCTGCTGCTACTCTACCGCTACCGCTAATACTGGCGCTTCCGCCACCGGCAGGGACTTTACCGCCTCTACCGCTGCTACTGCTACTGCTCACGAGCGAAGCGAGCTACGAGTCTGGGTAGAGCCCAGGGCCGGAGGCATAACGAGAACACAGCCGTACGCTAGGACGCGCACCAGCTTATGGACGTCGCTCGTCCCACTTTTCTCCTGAATTTGAGCCTCACATCGACATAAACAGGGGGTCTTCTTCTACTACTACTACTACATTGATAACAGGATACTACTACCGCACTTTGAGATTGAACCCTGAATAATCGTTTTCTATAGTTTAAGTTTGACTTTGTGGTTTTTTCACTTTGTAACTAATTAACCCGTAGCGGCCAGGAACAAATTAGGTTTGGGCAGAGAGGTCTCGCCTCAGTTGTCGTTGAGGTCTGTGCTTGTACAGGGAAAACAAACCAAATACAAATAAATCAACAGATAGAGTTGACGCGGAGTTCCAATTACAGTTCACTGTGTTTAGAAAAAATATTCCTTTTATGGTAGACCAAAAGGTGGTGAGACGGCGAGTTTAAAGCGATACGTACTTGGAAGATATCGGTCATAGGTCGTAGGTCATAAGTTATAAGTCATTTGTCATAGGTCATAGGTCGTCATCAGTCATCGGTCAGAGAAGACCTATCAGTTTGTTTCTAGTGTGAGCGCTAGACAGAGCAGGATCTGACGTCGACCGGTGGGCAGTGAACGGACGTATACCCACAAAGCCATACGAACAGTACTATCGAGATCGAATAGATCAGGACCTGTCAGCAAAAACACTGCAATAACAAACTTTTTTGTTTTTTAATATCAATTCCAATCATTGCACTTCTAATTTTGATGACTACCCTATCTCCTACCGATGAGACATTGCTCATGTCTTCATCAACAGCCACTTATCAATATGGCCCTCATAACAAGCCAAGCAAACCTTCAATCGACAGAAGAAGACTATCAATAAACACCCTTTTATCTAATAATGAACGACTGGAGAATGCTCTGGAGTTTGAAGAAATGGAATCTCAGAAGCTGGAAAAATCGCTGCAAGAGTATAAAGGCCGGCTGGCAAATGCCTTAACAGTGCATGCACAGATGGAAGACGATCTGGTTAAACGGGATGAACATATATGCTCGCTTCAGAAAGAAGTCAAGGAAGCCAAGAGAGCTAAAAATGAAGCGGAGACAAATCTATCGGAAGAGGTCATGAAGTATATTAATGAAAAACAACAATGGTTACATAAGGAAGAGGAATACGAGCATAAAATAGGTACGTTGACCGCCAAAAACAAATTGTTGAATGAAAAGCTAGAGGTAGCTAGATTAGATGTGGAAAATGCCAAGCTTACTGGAGGAGGAGGAGCTCATTTATCAGCGACCCCCGCTATCAGCTCCCTGTCTGATTCAGGCGCATCAAAATTCATCGAGCGACTTAAAAAAGAATCAGAAATGGTTCAACAGCAAATGGAAATGGTCAGCCGTGAATACGCGGCGAGATTCAGTAATGTCAAAAAGGAAATGGAACAAGTTCAAGCGTTGAACAGTCGGCTTATTGAAGAAAACGAAGGATTCCAGTTACTATTGACTGAAAAGACGATTCTCGGTGGCTTCTCATTAGCTGATGAATTAGATGGTGGTAGTAGTAGTGGCGGAGATGACGATGAAGGTACTGACGGCGATGACGCGACAGACGAAGACGACCGGAAAGTCCGAGATTTGGATATCGCTGAAATCAGTCCAACGACCGCTTCGCCCGACTATGGCGACAGTGTCTTTGAACAACCCAAAACGGAATCTATCAATACAACCACTACTGCTGTCGATAATACTGAGACGAATAAAACGCAGACAAACACCACTGCCCGTACAAAGGAACCTGCCAACCGCATCTACGAATTACAATTTGAAAATACGTCCCTACAAAACCATAACCGTGCACTCAAATTATCGTTGGAAAGATTGGTCAATCGACTCCTAGAATATAAAGAATTTGAAAAAGTTGTCGAAGGTCATAATGTTCTAAATAAGCGATCCATCTCGTCATTTCAGAATCGCGTCGTTTCAGCATCAGGATCCAACGGAGCACTGGATATCCCAAAGCAGAGAACCAATTCTTCCTCAATCCCATCTGTGGCCAACAACACAAGAGGACATAGCTTCACATCTTCAATCAGTTCAGGGTTTAATAGCGTTATGGGGAGAGGCAAACAACCACCCGCTGTACAAACTGCATCATCTAGACTAGGACAGCATTCCCACAGCTCCAGCAACCCTTTGTTCCACATGGCCCAGCCCGCTACGCCGTCAGGTGTAGCACCTCGTCATTTCCGAGGGGCCCTTAAACCATCTAGTACATGGTCGTCAATGCTATTCTCTCCAACTCAAACGCCTGCTACCTCACCTTCTTGTCGAGAATCACGGCAATTCAGCAACTCCAGCACGACACCAAGCGAATCCACCATTCCGCGATCGCCTTCATCTACATCATCACTTGTGTCGACCACGTCCTCTTCCGCGAGCATATCCAGTGACTCTTCCGCCTCCTTTTCAGCTATGGACCCAGCAGCCTTATCCATGGCTGATAGTAAACTCAACACGACTCGCCGTACAAAAGGTCAAAAGCATTTAAGACCTCTGCGGCTTCTAGTCCCGCCAAATGATACCAATCCAATGTCACCACCTCTACCCTCAGCATCTTCACAGACTTCTGGCTGGTTCTCATCATAATGTCACGACCAGGACCACCACTATTATTAAATTGCATACTTGAATTACACTAGAACTAATCATTATTATTATTATATTATTATCTGTTTTCGGTTTCTCAGTTACGCTGATCTGCTTCCAGCGGCCGGACTCTCCCCGGACTGTAGCTTGATACGTTCGTTACTACAGCTCCCGTTGCACAATCTAAAATGGTACCAAAAAATTGAGCGAGCTACAGGTACGGGCAGAGTCCGGCCGCCGAAGCAGCGCAGGGGGCATAGGGCCCCCTGCATGCGCCGCACCGTTTTTGTGTGTCACCGCCGCATATCTATATGATGAAAAACTAGAAGTTTGAGCTCTATCTGTTACTGTTGATATCACAGTAAGAATGCCGAGTTTACCTGAGCAAGTCCGCCAGGCAGTTCCTGCCATTGATTCAGTTGTGGCAGAATATGCCGCGGGATATGTACAACATATTGCTGAGTCCACATCAGATCCTGTGTTTGCCCACAATTTGGATATCGATGGTGAGGTGGAGTTTATCTCTTCTCTTTTGAGAGACGCTGGTGGTGATGCTGCTTCTATCAATTCATTATATGAGCAGCTGATTGACGAGCTTAAGAAGATCTATGCTGCTAGTTCATCTAAGCCAATATTTGACTCCGCTTCGAGAAAATTAGATAGAGATACGCTGCTGTCAGCTCAAAAGCACAATGCCGCCACTGGATATGGTGGTGGGGCCGGTGATGGTATGGATCTGGACCTGTTATCGGGCAGAAAAGTTGAGTCTCGGGTTAACAAAAAGAAGTTGGAGAAGGCAGAGAAGAAGATTGCTGCGAAATTGGCGAAGCGAGCCGCTAAAATGACTTCGGTGGAGTATGAGGCGTCCAAGTTGCTGAATATCGATGAGAAGGATGATTACGATACTTTCTTCTTGACTGTCAATCCATTAGAACTGGGTCAGTCTCAAGGTAAAAGTAAAGATATCAAAATCGAGAATTTCGATCTCTATGTTGGTGCCGGCAAGCGTATTCTTTACAATACTTCTCTCACATTAGCCTACGGTAGAAGATACGGTGTTGTCGGTCAGAATGGTATCGGTAAATCTACTCTACTCAAAGCCTTATCGAGACGTGAATTAGCAGTTCCAAAACATATTACTATTCTATACGTTGAGCAGGAAGTCACTGGTGACGAATCCACTGCTTTACAAACAGTTCTAGATGCTGACGTTTGGAGAAAACATTTGCTGAAAGAACAGGCAACAATTAATGACAGAATATCTGAGATTTCGGAATTAGTACGTCCTCTAGATACCAATGATCCAGAGTACAAACTCCTTGATGAAGAGAGAGACGATTTAGAAACCAATCTAAGTGATATTTATGAGAAACTGACTGAAATCGAAAGCGACAAGGCAGAAGGTAGAGCAGCTGCCATTCTATTTGGTCTCGGATTCTCTGCAGAAGCACAATTACAGCCAACCAACTCCTTTTCTGGTGGTTGGAGAATGCGTCTTTCACTGGCCAGAGCTCTTTTCTGCAAACCAGACCTACTTCTTCTCGATGAACCTTCTAATATGTTAGATGTCCCGTCAATTACTTTCTTATCCAGTTATCTTCAATCATACCCATCTACTGTAGTTGTAGTTTCACACGACAGAGCATTCCTCAACGAGGTAGCCACTGATATTATCCACCAGCACTCTGAACGACTTGATTACTACCGAGGTTCTAATTTCGATTCTTTCTATGCAACCCGTGAAGAGCGTCGTAAGAACCAGCAGCGGGAGTATGACAATCAAATGGCCTACCGTAAACATTTACAGACATTTATCGATAAATTTAGATATAATGCTGCAAAGTCATCTGAAGCACAGTCGCGTATTAAGAAGCTGGAGAAGTTACCCATTCTAGAACCTCCTGAAGAGGACCTAACTGTTAGTTTCCGATTCCCAGATCCGGACAAGCTATCGCCACCCATTATTCAATTACAAGGTGTCGAATTCGGATACTCTCCCGATAAACTTCTTTTGAAAGACGTGGATCTTGACGTGGGCATCGATTCTCGAATTGCTCTAGTCGGTGGTAATGGTTGCGGTAAGACGACACTTCTCAAAATTCTCATGGATCAACTGAAACCCAATGCTGGTCTTGTGTCTCGCAACGGTCGTCTTCGCATTGGCTATTTCGCCCAACATCATATTGACGGCATGGATATCAACCTTTCACCTGTAGAGTGGATGGCCAAGGTCAGTCCTGGTAAATCTGACGAAGAATGCCGACGACATCTGGGCGCTTTTGGCATTACTGGTACCCTCGGTCTTCAGAAGATTTCCCTTCTTTCCGGAGGTCAGAAATCCAGAGTAGCATTCGCTTGTCTTGGGCTTTCGAACCCACATATTCTCGTTCTTGATGAACCTTCAAATCACTTAGACACAGCCGGTCTTGATGCCTTGGCAGAAGCCCTCCGTATCTTTAAAGGTGGTGTTCTTATGGTATCGCATGACGTTGCAATTATCGACCGTGTGTGCAATGAAATCTGGCTATCTGAAAAAGGTACCGTCCGCAAATTCCCAGGAACTATCTACGATTATAAAAAGTACACTCTTCAGCACTCTACTGGAGCTGGCGTTGTTGCCAAACAATAGTCGTTACATAGTGAATTAGATTCTTCTTGTACCCCGTCCCCATGCTTTCATGTGAATCAATTGTGACTATCTTGACCTCCTGCGGCCGGGCGCTGCCCGCACTCATTATACTTCGCGGGCTATTCTTTTCTCACGTTCAGATAAATAATTTGTGTTATATACAAACTAATAATACTTTATATTTATGAACGCAAAGACATATGTACTTTACGCTTGCCAGTAGTTTCGTCTTTGACACTACGAATGTACACTTTGACTTTGTCAAATATCGACAGGGAAATGGGGGCATTTGTCTCTTTGGCCTTGAGATGGAGTGTATACGTGTCTTCATCATACGAGGCAGATTCTGGATCCCCAAGATCATCGAGATGGATTAAACTTTCAACACCAAATTTCGGTACTAAAATGTTAATACCATTGGAAAACACTTTGATAATAAACCCTTCCTGTTCAGATTCATCTGCCTTGAGAACTTGTCCAACGTAATATTCGATAGAGGCACGACCGGCAAACTGCGCATTACGATGTCTCTTGTTAATATTACGACAGATGTTCTCCATTTTAGTACGATCCCGGTGACTAGAGTGAAGAGGTTCGTAATCTATAGCACCAGCAAGCTGTCTATGAGCAACCACGTCGGCATATCTACGGATAGGAGAGGTGAAATGAGTATATATTTCAGAGGCCAAGCCATAATGACGAAATTCGGGATATCCAAAGGTGCCAGAAGGAAAGTATTCAGCTGCAAGCATGCATCTAGTGGCCATGATTCTAACAAGGTTGTTAAAGAACGGTTCCTCAGGATCAACACATTTGTCAAGACTGTCAGCAAGGGTCTTAGAAGTTTCAAGGTCAATAGACATACCCTTCTTAACACGAAGTTGATCATTCAAGATCTCGAAATTCGTGGCAGGAGGAGCTCCATGTCTTCGCAGCATGGCGGTTTGCGGGTATGATTCGTATATTTTCTTGGCAACGCTAATATTGGCAAGAAGCATGAATTCCTCAACAAGCGAGTTTGTATCCAGCAGTTTCTTGATTTCTACATTTCCAGGGTCAGATGTTTCACTATCAGTATGGACCTTAACTTCTGGTGAAGATAAGTTCAATGCACCAGCATCCATTCGAGCTTTCTTGAGCTTTTTAGATAATGCAAGAAGAATTCTCATCCCTTTAGTAAGATCGTCTGTTTGTGATTCATCGTCAATACGAGCTTGGGCCTGTTCATAAGCAAATGCCTCACGGGAACGAATAATGGACTTGGTGAAATCAGTACTGACAATTTGTCCATCCGGAGTCATTTCCCATAAAACAGAGAATGAAAATCTATCAACATATGGTTTCAGAGAACATAAATCGGTACCCAATAACATAGGTAACATATCAATACGTTTATCGACAAGGTACACAGAAGTACCACGAGAAGCACCTTCGTCATCTAAAGGAGTATTAGGTTTAACAAAGTGAGTGACATCGGCAATATGAACTCCCACCTCATAGTTTCCATTAGGAAGCACATGGGCATGAAGTGCATCATCAATATCCTGACAACCGGGAGGATCTATACTACATACAAGGAGGTTCCGCAAATCTCTACGTTTCTTAAGTCGTTCATCAGTGGTCGACTCGAGGTCATCTGGCACTTTCCAATCATGACCCTCAGCAGGAAGGCAATTAAGAACCGACTTAGGAAATGGGCGGTATTCAACGTCGTATTCTAAAAGAAGAGCTTCAGTTTCTGCTTCTTTTGATTCGATTTCTCCTAAACTTCGAATAAAATGTCCTTCTGGATGACGAGAATGAACTGGCCAGTCATCAATCGCAACAACAATACGTTTGTTGAGTAAATCTGAAACCTTTCTCGTTTTGATACGAATTCGAGGAATACATCTATCAAGAGGGATAACAAAAATACTTCGCTGAGAATTATCAGATGAATTAACTCCAGCGGCTGACTGGGGAGAGACGTGACCAACATAAAACCGCCAATTTCGTTTCATAATGCCAACCACTCTTGCAGTAGGTTGAATTTTAGTAGCAGCCGAGTCAGCTTTCTGAGTTTTCAAGGCTTCCTCAGCTAATGCTTTACGCTCTTCATCGGTTTCAATAGTCCCTGGTTCATTATCAGCACCTTCGGACTTGCCTAGGTTCTCTTCTTCAATGATGCTTGAAGAAGGGGTCTTCCATCGAGATTTCGGTAGCAGTTCAACAACCACGTTATCACCATTAAAACCTCTATTAAGATTCTCCCGGCCCAGTACAAGAATAGGTTTAGGATATGCTTGAGTATTCACAGATCCTTCTAAAAAGTTGAACTGACTAATAGAAAGGACTCCTTGGTATAACGTACCATTTTTGATACCACCAAGAAGTCTTGACATGGGATAAAAGGACGGGTAAATAGCCGCTAGTTTTGGTCCTGGTAGTGTTGAGTCATCACTAGGAGCGAGGTCTAACAAATCATCTCCATTAGGGAATTCTTTTAAGTATGAGCGTAATGATAGAGCCGTGATACCATCTGCTTTACTCTTTTCACGATTATCACGATCATCAGATATCAGGATAACTTCTGGCACTAGTTTATCACCAATAGTTCGCTTTAAATGCTCTTCATACCATTTTGTAACGCTTCTAATCGCCCTATCATTTCTATCATTGATCGATTCATTCTTTAGTCTAATAACATGAGTATCTTGGTGGAATTCATTGTGAAAAACATAAAATCTCTTCTCGTCGTCGCTAGCTTTTGTCAAACTCCTCAATCTGTTGTAAACCGGTAGACTTCTATTTCGAACCTCTTCCAGGACGACTTGGGGGATGATTACATCATAAAAGATTGATTTATGTTCCAACAAATCAATCGCCTTAAGAGCAATATTCGTATCTACAACTACATAATGCGGCCCTCTTAGTTTCGTTGAATTAGGCGACTTTGATAATACAGCAGGGCGAAGTGTTCCATCAGCGTTCTGAGGAGCAATACATTCCTCACAGGCTTCTGACGAACATGGTATATCAGATCTTAGGTATTGTTCACGAACGACTTTAGTAGCATTACCAGCTCTTGAAGACCTAACAAACACTTTATGAGAGATGTTCCCACGATTTGAACCATGTCTTTTAGCAGTTACTGCCATTATATGGATTGAAGCGATATAGCTGTTTATCTACTATCTGCACATATCTTGCTACAATGTCGCCTTAGAAAAGTTTATCAGCGTGAAATTTCAGCATTTCAGCCGCACACATTTAACGGTCAATGAATGGTAATGGTAAAAACCCAAGCTAGCCGCTGCTGAACACAAAATGATATATACATTACAATAAGAATGAAGACTGATAATTGGCTTGGTATGAGAGTGACTGTAAGCTAGACTGACGGCACGTAACATTGTAGAAATCAGAGAAAAGTATGCGCATCACCTTCCTCTCAATATTTGGTGATGAACTGATGAACTGTCTCGTTATCTCAAATAGATGGACTCTCGTACGATGTAATATAGCTGTAGTAATAGGACAGGGCAGGAAACAGCTATCGGAGTCGTACTAGTTGATAGAGATAGGAAATTGTCTGTAATTATTCGTAATTATTTTTATGGTAAGTATTCACATGCAAATTATATGGCACATGATTACTCTGTTTGGTTCGAGTAATATTCGCTAAACTACAATTACTTCCTCCAGTTCAAAACAGTAGCATTGGTAAGCCCTCTAAGCCCTCCAGAATAAATTTCGCATTTCAATCTTGGCAAAACGATACTGGAGATATAGCAATAAATACGGTTATACCGATTTAATGGCAAATCTTGATGAAATACGACGGTTCATAGGAGATAGGACAATGACCATAATAATAGGATAAATCGCGTTCCGTCTGCCAGATACAGGTATCTTTACATTCTTATTATTATCATTAGTTGATGTATCATCCCGGCTGCGGTGGGCAATTTGGTGGCGAATAATGCTACAATGATAAACGACATGAGGTACTTACCTCTAAGAAAACATTACCTATCACATTATGCAAGAAATGACAGGGGTTAATTCCAAAACCCTGCTACATATTGGCTTGAGGGAAATTCTATTTATTATAAAAGGGGATCAGTTTTCTCTCATTTTTTTCTTTTAACTTAGTGAAAAAATCTCCTATTCTTCTATATCTGTTTTTTTGATAACTATGTCTACTAAAAGTAAATCTGAAATGACTGAGGACATGATGGTGTCTGGTGAGAAGCGAAAGGTTGTTACTATGCATCATGTGAGTGGAACAATCACTACTACTGGCAAGAAGGATAAGGAGAAGATGAAGAAGAAGAAGGAGGCATTGAAGAGAAAGGAAAAAAAAGAAGAAGATGATGACTATGTTGATGAGGAGGAGGACAATCCGAAGGCGAGCTACTTGGAGAGTTCCATTGAGATCTTCTTGATCAAAGGAGACAACTTTGGGAGCATGAATTCTGCAAACACTGAATCTGAAAAAATTACTGAGATTATGGAGGATGATGATGAGAAAAATCTTAATAGCAACATGAATGGAGGAGAGGCGGTTGGTGCTACTTTGGAGAGTGGCGAGAAACCTGGCGAAAAGATTACTGGTATAATGAAAGATGTTGAAAAGCAACCTAAGGAGATGATGCTTGAAGACAAAGATGGGTTGACTGGCAACAACGACGTGGCGGATGTTGTTCAGGAAGGCTTGGAAGGTGTCTTATCCAGCAGTAATGATGAAGGTCTGGAAGAGGATAAGATGAAGAAGGGGGCAAGCATGGAGGACAAAGGTGATGCAGTCAAAGACAAGATGGAGACTACAACCGCTATGGATGATGCGATGACTATTGGGGAGAAGACGATGACCGACAAGAAAGTTGACCAGCCTATTGGTGGCGAGAAGACTGAGAAGGCTGCATGTGGTTCTGGTGATAAGAGAACAATTCCTGAAAGAAATAGTGACATGGGCGATGGTGATTTTGCAGGGAAAAATAGTGGTGGTGACAAAAGTAGAGATTCGGCAGGTAAAAAAAGCCCCGGTAAGAGCGGAGATATCGTAGGAAAGAAAGCTTTCACGATGAACTCCATTGGATCTCTCTGTAATGATGGCTGTTAATCTGCTAAATCATCTCTTAAAAATTCCCTTCCCTATTAACTATTAGATTATTATATAAATTTGCTACTAATAAAATGAATTGTGCTGTTATTTTCAATTTCGGTGGAGATAGTTATGGTTATGCCACAGTGAGACAACAGAGTGTTGTGAAATAAATATCTTAAACTATATATACAAATCTAATGCTTATGGAAAAGTTTCCGTAATTGTTCAGTCTCGGTGGAAAGACGTTTGAACACCGTCTCGTAACCTTTGACATCTTCTAGATCGTCTCTCAAGGACTTGATTTCATTACTGAGCTTTGTGCGAGTTTCCTGAAGTTTTGTTTTCGATACAAATAAATCTAGTCTTCTCTTTTCTTCGTCCTTGAGCCTTTCTAATGTTATCATGTGATTGATCTCTCGGGACGTCGTATCTTGTTCATATTGTTCTTTTAGATATGGGGTCTCGTCTAAAAACTGCTCCAATGGAATAAGATCGAGTTGTTCATGTTTGGAGACAAAGTTTTCACATGTTTCAATTTCTCGATTTAGATGCTTATGTTGATAGTATATGTTTTGAATATCTAACAGAATTGCATCAGCCTCTTGCTTGGTTTTAGCAGTTGTTTCTTTGGTGGAGTTTATTAATTGATGTGACTTCCAATTCGCTAATCGTAAGTCAACAACTGTAGCCATGATTTGTTTCTTGAGTTTAGCGATATCGGTCGAAGAAGAGACAGAAGGATCTTTCAATGCGTCAAACAAAGCCGAGCTCAGACTCCGTAGACTATCAATTTTCGATGATGCTTGTAGAAGAGTTTCATTTTGAATTAGATTTCGATCCTGAGTCATATTGAATGGTAAGTCTAATAACTCAGTGTAGACAGTGTTTGTCGTGAACTTTATGAAATCCGGTGAAGTAAGTTACAGCCGTACGTCGACCGAACCATAGTATAATCAACGAATATAGATCGGAAGGAACATTGTAGAGATACGACGAGCCAACTGTAAGGGCTTGGTAATGAGCAGTAAGGATATGGTACCTGCTTGTCAATGGCAGAATACTATTGAATTTAAAGATACTACTCACCATATTGAACTTAAACAGGATGTGTGGGTTATATTATGCAGGGCTTTTGAAGATCTTCAATACAGGCAAAGGAAGCTCCGCTCTTCCTCTATACAGTTATGGTCACGCGCTTGGAATAATAAATCCATAACGGCCAATTTCAAACTAAATAAACTATATATATGAACGGAATCTTTTACCACTCCCTCATTCTCACGTGACTCACTCTTGGGATAAATCACACGACCTTTTAGTGAAATTATGCAATAACACCTGTTTGGCCAATCTCATCTCACATATCTCCCCCTGCCTAATCTAATGAAAGAGATTATTTGATTTATATTTATCAACCGATCGTTAGGTTTTTAACTAAATATCTTCTGTCTATCAATAGGTTCCGTTCTATCCAATCACCTCTTCCACTCCTACAGAGTCACTTGCAATCAGCTTATCCAGATTCATGTGCCGGTTTCTTATATTCAAAGGTGAGTGGTTCTGTCACAGATGACTGATGGATATCCATTCTGTTCCATCTGTTACTCCTAACTAACCCCTCCGTTTCTAGGAACTGATCCTATCCTTCTATCTCACCTGCTCACAAGGCCAGCACATTCTATTATAAAGTAAGATCAGGCCCGCTCTCCTTTGACCTCTATGCTCTTAAGTTAGTGTACGCTGGCTCCGCTCATCGTGTCTGATCAGCTACAAATTACTAACTGTTTCTTCTCAGCCAATCCTTTGATAGCCGATTGCGCTTGGATACGCGTCGGCCAATCAACGGCGATGGATTCGGAGTAGGCTATTACCCCGTCGATAAAGACGAAGAGACCGAAGAAGGACCCTGCGTCTACTGCGCAATCACCCCTGCATGGAATAATCTCAATCTGGCCCGGTTAGCGGCGAAAACCAAGAGTCGTCTGGTCTTTGCTCATGTGCGGGCTTCAACTGCCGGAGTATTAGCGGAGACGAATTGTCATCCTTTTGTTTACCACACCTTGATGTTCATGCACAACGGTAATATCGCCGGATTTCCCAAGATTAAGCGCAGGCTTGCGAGGCATCTCAAGGAAGAATACTTCATCTTCGTTCAAGGAGGAACTGACTCAGAATGGGTAAGTCGACGTAGCATGTCCTACGGATCTGGGCAGAGCCCAGTCGCGGGAGGAGAGCTCGTTGCGCTCAATATGTACTAACCAGTTCATGCCAGGCATTTGCTTTATTTTTGGATTCGCTTGAACGATTAGGCTACGACCCAGCTTCTCCTACAGGCAACTTCCCTGCTCATGCTCTTAGAAGCGCGTTGCTAAAGTCCATTGAGCTTATAAAAGACTGGACCAAAGAAGCTAATAGCGAGAATGGCGAGCCTTCATTAATGAACTTTGCTGTCACGGATGAAAATACCGTTGTGGTGTCAAGATACGTGACTTCGAAAACTGAAGAAGCGGCGTCACTGCATTTCTCAAGCGGAACACGATTCTTTGAATACGAGCCCGGCCAGTATCGCATGGAGCGACAAGATAGAGGTCAAAACATTGTTATGATTGCATCTGAGCCCTTAACCTTCGAACGGTCTGACTGGATCACCATCCCCACTAATACTGTACTTACTGTCGTTGGACAGACAGTTCTGATGCATCCAATTATGGATGAATATTACCAATCCGACCCGGCATTACCTAGAAGCAGCGGACTGGCCGAAAGCAAAGGACTGGTCTCACCAGTTGTCCTCAATCCAGTTACGACAACTTCGCATGGCGTACCACCGCTTGAAAGGGAAGGTCGTCGTAGAGACGTCGCCATGGCGTGAGCCTATTTATTAATATTAATACATTCGCCGCATTCTTTGCGAGCCTGTGTCTCTTCGATGGCTGGCGAGACTCATCGCTGGTCTTCTTCCTCCGGCGGCTGGGCTCTGCCCAGATCCATTATCCCCCGCTTCACGGAGGTGTATACTATCTCTGGCGATGCTGAGTTCTCATAGTAACTCCGCGCAGCGGAGGACATCGGGTCAGGGCAGAGTCCAGCTACCGTAGGTCAATCTCCCTAATATAAGCGGAACAGGATAATTATATTAAGATGGTATTACAAAGTATCAAGTCTATCATCGATCTCCTGTGCACTTAACTTTCTAAACCGTGGGCCCACAGCACCCTCGACACCTTCGTAACCAAGTAAGTTTTCAGAAGGCTCACCGACGACAGCAATCTCAACAGTGTTGCCGTTCATATCACCTTCAATCGTTTCCTTAAGAGTGAGAAGAGCGATATGAATAGCATCCTCTAACTCCAATTCTTCGTTCCATCGCTTCTCCAAGAAAGTTTTGGCCGATGTGCTTCCTTTACCGATCGCAGTAGCCTTCCAGGGGAAATAAGAACCAGAAGGGTCCACCTGATAAAGGCCAAATCCATGAGACTCATCATAACCAGCTACTAATAAACTTACTCCGTAAGGTCGGACACCACCCGACTGGGTTGCCTCTTGAACAGTTTTAGCTACTTCCTGGACTAAGATTCGAGTGGGAGGATACTCATTATAAATGCGCTTGTATGAAGTATGGGCAGCCTTGCGAGCTTTATCGACGAGCACTCTAAAATCAGGGCCCATGCCGCTGTAAACCATTCCAATATCGGGAGTGATAAGAGAGATTTTGCTCAGCGAATCTGAATTGATTAAGTGAGACGACGATTTCTTTTCAGTAGCAAGGACAATTCCATTAGCGGCTAGTCAATGTTAGCTTCTGATTGGGACGCTGTGAGGGAGCCACAATCTCTGTCCCAGTAACGAGAGAAGTGAGTAACGGTTCTGGGCGGAGCCCAGCCTCCGGATGAAACAAAAAAAGGGTCGCCACTGGAGCCTACCTTTGATGCCGAGCGAAGTTACACCCTGATTCACAGCTTGAAGGGCATATTCAATTTGGATTAGTTTACCACTGGAAAGAACAATTGTTAGATGATCGAAGAGAGCGAGGGAGTGGTGGTGGTTGGAGGATATTGACAGTGGCCACAGTCCGCTGACCAAGTGGTACACCAACGCATCAGCAGCCTCAATTATCAGCAAACTTACCTTGGCGAAAATGTTGTTAATGAAAAGGAATATCTGTCAGCCATGGTCGTAGATTCGGTGTATTACAGGCCAATTGAAGGAATCTGTGGATATGGATACGTGAGGGATCTGGAAGCGTAAATGTGGTAGTGGTCGGTGGCACTGTAGTGACGACCGCTGGTGAATAATGATATGTTAGCGCGGATAATAGGATATGAGGTTAGAGGTTATTTTTTTAAGCCGTCGAGTTAATGAATGGGAGATACTGATATAAGAATAAATATATATATAAAAAAGAGATATTTATTTGTGTTAAGTGTGAGTAGATATAAAACGGCGAATGATTTAGGGGAAGCAATGGCTATGAGAGAATGAGAATGCTTATTTCAGAAGTGGCCTCCTTACCAGGTGGATATATTACCTCGGAAATGAGCTACAATATATTCCTATAACCAGGTATTGTTTCTTGTAAAGCATCCTCAACGAAGATGTAGTGAAAGAATCGAACACAAAGTGGACGCGATCTTCGCATGGTACTTGGTGAAGTGAAAGGTCTCACAAACCTCATCATCAACTTCTTCAAACACCCTGATTCACACGGCTAGGCAAATCCTGCATGGAAATAGCCTGGAATAAAACATATAAAAGCCACTTTTTGCAAACATCTTAATAGTGTATACTGATATAAGAATAAATATAAAAGTAGACAGACGAAGAGTTGTATGAGCGAACGGTAAGATTTCTCTGTCTAAAAGAGGATGCAAGTTTATTTCGTAGTAGCATGTTTATACACATGTATAGCAGTTATTAATTACATAATAGTCTCTCATATTCACATACAGTCATGTCAGTATTTCGGACGACTCTCAATCTGAGTCAGATAACGTCAAGTCTATAACTTCTGCTTCTTGAGATGCCAATGCTGGAATTGATAGGTCTCTAGGGCCCCGGGGAGTCATTGCCCTCGGGGGAAATGTTCCGGAAATTGGCTGCTGGTGATGTGGTTGCCTAAGCTTCTTAGCCAGAGGCAGCGTAATCATATGACGGGCGTGTTGAGGAGTAGAATTCGCTACATCCGTGTATGGTGAAGACATACGATGTGTGTTTGTCGTGTTAAAGCTTGGTTCTGTGGAGCCAAATGCCATTGGCGGAGAGCCACTGGAAGAACCAGGCCTTGGCTCAGATAAGGAACCAGGCGCCCCATATGGTGTGTTGCTGTTATTTATATTGACATCGCCGGTAGCAGCGTATGATGGCCGTCGACTAGGGTACCCCATATTCATAGTAGAGACTTGTTCGCCATGTCCATACCATCGAATCGGCTCACTATTTGTCATTTCTCTATTATCACGTCGTAACGATTGTCGCTGAAATGGTTGAGGCGAAGATGATGAATCATGGCCCGGTAACTGGATGTCAGCAGAAGGTAAATTTATCTCGCGATAAGAATGCGGTAGGGGTAATTGTATGTGGGGATGTCCTGGTTCAAGTTGAGAAGGTTGTAGAGGCTGTGGAGGCTGTGGGGGTTGTGGGGGTTGTGGAGGTTGTGGAGGATGGGGCGGTAAAGCTCTGGCCATTGGATTAAACGTTGACCGTAATGATTCTAGCACGCTGGCTGCATCTCTAGAGTCGTCATTTATTGTATTAGGCGCTCTGAATGGGACATCTGGAATTGCACTGCTATTGGTGCTAGAAGCCACATTGGTATTCGTAGCAGTTGCTGTGTTGCCGTTGGCAAGCCCAGAAAAAGTATTGTTAGGAGTATCAATAGTACTAACAACAGTCGCTGAAGGGGTAGCAACAGGAGTTGGGTCAGGAGTGGAGGTAGCAGCAACATCTGCAGTAGCTGCTGCCAAATCGGCATCAGTTCCCACTGCTGCTGTCGTTTCCATCACTGGATCATTCCCATCACCACTTCCAATCCTGCTACCTCTATCGGCATCTGCATCCTTTTCCTTAGGAGTTGGAATCTGAGTCACCTTTTCATTACCATCAAACTTGTTGAAAAGAATCGAAACATTTAATAATGGCTGTTGAAACGCAAGATCGAAACTATCAGGGTCCGGTGAATTGCCATTACTCTGACCAGGATTGCTCGTAGGCGTTTGCGGCCTCTCAATCAAACTGCTTGGAGCCTCATCCTGATTAAGATTAATAGGTGAACTTAATACTCTCTGATGACTAATGCCATTGGTTCCATTATGGTCCAGCACGATTCCTTCTGAAACGTCGCCAAATAATAAGGATGTTCCTGTAAACGAATTTCTGCCGTATAACTGGGATATCTGTTCAAAATCATCGCTGTCTTCAGGAGACCTATTAGCAGGCCGAATTGGTTCAATCATACCACCGTTTTGAGCAGAACCACCACCGCGGCTGCCACCACTACCAGGCAGCTCGGTATCAGTCATGTCGTCATCCGAATCGCTTAATTCTATCACCTCTAGTTCTGCTCTGCCCTTCGGAAGTGCAGTTACAGGCGTACTACTACTGCCACTATTACTGCCAGGCTCACCTTTAATAGTAACGCTCTTCTGGCGGTTTACTCTATCTGCCAATGCATCATCACTGTCGTCACTATCAGACAAATCCATTGCGCTGATTCCTTTCTGTATCCATGTTCCATCTGGTAGAATCTCGACGTCTTCAGCAGCTCTATCTGTGTTCTCTAGAATATCCTTGAAATAACCATCTACTCGAAGGTCTTCATACTTGATAAAATTGGAACAAATCGAACATTGCCATGTAGGACCTTGAAGTTGCAGCTGAAAAAATGTATCAGCGTCTAAACAATCGATATGTTTACACATGACAGAGCGTATTGGAAGATCGATTCTTCTATAACTCACGGGGTCTTTCAAACTATGTACAGTAGTCGTGGCCACAATATCTTCATCCTGATTATCCTCAATAATCATTTGTTTAACCGATTCTTTGTTTATCCAGTCTAGTTTTTTGATACCTTCTATTAGCTCTGGGATCGCATGAGGAGTGGCCATATACGCCATCATCAAAAACGTCTTTTGGAGATTTGGATCTGGTGGTCTATCTCGTTCTTTTGGGTTAAAACTGACCGTAACGTCGATTGTATATCGAGTTTTGCCAGATTCGCGCGCCTTCCGAATATATGAAGTGATGTTTACTGGTAGCGTCGATCCCTGCTTACCTCTAATTCCTTTCGTAACAGACCCCGGTAGCCCTTCTTGATTCACAAATAAGTCTGTCGCAGGAGGGAACGATATATAATGGGGCTCGGTAGGAGCTCGAATATTGTACTCTACCCCAACGAGATAGATATGCTTTTCACCAGAATGAATCAGAGGCCACAGATGCTCTGGAACAATGAAATTGGTAGATCTCCGATTTGTGTCTGAGTATGGAGGCTGGAAGATCACTGGATCATGCAACCGGTCTGTCAGGTCATAAAACGGTGATGGAATGATATTAACTTGACGACTGCTAGCTGGTGTAGCTGCAGTAGCATTCGCTCCAAACTGATTCAAGTTGCTTATATAGCCAGGGAATGCATTGTTGGATCCATTTGGCCGGCCTGTTGGTCTACTTCCATTCGCTATTGAGTTTACCTGATCGGTATAAGTCGCTGGCGGATTGGTCATTGCATTTATCCAGTCTCTTGTGCTCATGTTTTGAGGTCCTCTAATTGAAACAGGTGAAATTGCAGATGCTGCTGAATGGATTCCTGTCATTGTATGGGCCATATTACTTGCACTTCTACTACTTGGATATCCTTGGAAAGCATCCAACAGAGCATCATGCACTCGATTGATTCTATCGCCATCATTCTTCCTTAAACCAATTTGAAGATATTCAGTCAGCCTAGACTGAAGCTCTGCTTTTCTGCCGCTACCAGCCAAACCAAATTGACGTAACACGACTTTTAACTGTGGAACTGTGAGCACTGAGTTGATGTAGTTTATTGCATCATCAAAAGTAGTATTAGTGTGGTCTACCATTTTAGATATGAACGAATTTTCATGGTAGTGTGTTGTAGTAGTGATAAATAATAATTGTGAAAGAAAAAGTAGCAGTAAATGTACTAGTGGTAGTCATACACACAAGTAGCAGCACAAAAACACCACTGCGAGAGAGTAGTGACAGTCAGGAAGGATGAATAACTATCAAACAGTCCGTCAGGTGATATGGCTCTCAGTCACTTTCAAACCAAACACCAAATTCCCACTGCAATATCTATTAGTTGAACTGAAGCCCGCGTTGTTAATGAATGTGACAAAAAAATTATGCTCTCTATCACGTTATGCTGGTTTTTTTTCACCTGATGATATGATAACCCACTTCTTCAGTGGCAGTCAGTCGTCCCCTATCTTATCCTGGCTTTTTTAGTATCGTCTCTTAAAACGTCTCGTTCAAACGCCACTCAACAACAAATATTTTGATTGGTATCCGTTCGCGCAACAACTCCCAGCTGGTGGTGTTTTCCGTTTAGTCGCCTCCTCTGCTTCCCTTTTTCTCTTGTCGTCTTTTTTATCGTCCACCAACTAAGGAAATTACTATCAGAATCTCTTGCCATTTCGTAACGTACAACCCTTGCCCAGGCGCCACTTTATATGCGGCGGCAATTGACAATAATTCATCGCGTCCGGCTATACGATTACTATACTCTTCCCAAAGCAGACAATATCTCTCTTGCCTTAAGCACATTACTCTGCTCGTTCTTAGATTTCATAACACTTTTTGTTCATCTGTAAAATGGTGATACTGGAGCCCCACCTCGTGCGGCATGCTCTAGCTGACGAAACCTATCGCCCTAACGATAGCAGTTCGTCAGAACTTTTAAATGATTTTTTGGTTAATAATCCATGCACTTATGTCATCACTGGCAATAGTAAAGGTGAGATTGATATATCCAGTTACCAGCTATCGACCAATGCCGAAGCCATGCGCGGGGCGTATCGTCCTGGTCCACGATCTCAGAGTACAACTATGGCTGTAATTTAATGAAGAGGGGGAAAAAATACATAAACAAGCAGTATAAGGGCTGCGTACCAATTTTCCAACACCAGTTCAAACCCAAGCTCAACGTTGGGGTCAGCGTCTGATTTCCGTCGCAGAGGTGGAGATCGATAAGAGCATATAGTGCATTCATTTCACTATATCCGGTATTCAGGGGTACTTGAATCGGAGTCCGATAATACTGGGGCAAGTAGAACCTAGGATATGGGGAAAGAATTCATTAAATAGTTCATACAGTTCATATAGATACAACGCTCAATCGATTACTAGATGAGCCGTCGACTTTTGTGCGTACGGACTGTACTGCCTGCTATCGTAGTCACTGTGGTTCGCAAGGTCAACAAGACTGTCTCCATAGTTGACCATAGGGTACTTTTCTTCAGAAAGATTGTTGGGGTCGTCGCGGGATTTGGCATGAATGATGGGTTTAAGGCCCTTACCGAAATTGAGCATGCATATAACGGCATTGATGATAGTGGCTACAAGGAGAACAATCGTCAACACAGCAAAGGTTGTCAATGTTTTCCGCGTAGCAATATACTTCTGCTCTTGGCTACCCTGATACATTCTGACCGACTTGAATAAGAAATAGGCAAGTCCTGCGAAAAACACGAGAATCATAACCGGCATACCTACTCGTGATTCTCGTTTCGTGATGACCAGCACCAAGTACAGGAATACTATGGTAAGAGGGATGACAACGATGGTCAGAATAAACTCTACCCGTTTAATATTGGACACAATGACCAAAAACTGAAGCGTGAAGCCGAGAAAAAAGAAAAAGTCGAACTTCAACAGCGTCTCAAAGATCTATCTCGGTGTTAGCACACGCAGTGAGCAACGGGTCTAGGTGAGAGGTCGGTATACTTACGAGGTATGCCAGATACCGTCGCTTGAGAGAGAGATCGGCTCCAACATGCTTATAAACGGACCAGCCGAATTCACGGTAGAGCTTGAAAGAAAGGTAGATGTTTGCAACCAGTCCAAGCGCAATGACGCATGGTACAGCTACAATAAAGGCTCTCATTACTGTAGATGTTAGTGCTGGCCCCCGGCGGCTGTGCTCGCTGTACGAGAATGATAGGAGCACTTACAGTCCCAATCACTAGATTGGTAGATGCCATCGTTAGTGAGCACGGTGACAGCGTCGCTGATTTCGTTGTATTGAACTGCAGCATATGCTAGGAGGGCAGCATAGAAGATACACATTCCTGCAATTTGGATAATGTTCTGATTGCAAAGCGCATTATATGCCAGTAGGCACTGATATACCTGAGCAAATATGAACAGAGAGAGATATGTGGGAATCGTCCTGGTCTCGGGTGGCGCACCGTCGTTACCAGTTGTCGTGATGTTGAGTTCGAAATTGACAAAAATGAATATCAGGAACCCCAAGTTTACTAGCGAGATTAGCAGAACCGATAGCAGGAATGACAGTGACCACCTCGAGCCGTTAAATAAGCGCATAGACAGATGTGACAGCATCGTATATATCAAAACGGTCAGACGAATGGTCAGACAACTATTAGTTTTGTAAGCTGAAAATATCAGTCAATCGCCAAGTCGACTATATTTATATTGGCAAACGCTCTCCCAATCAATAGCACTTCTTCCAAGTAGCAGTAGAGCACTGACGTGACCAGGTGAGACAGTATTTTTGTTTCGTCTCGGTTTAACAAAGATACGGGTACCTTCTCCGTATCAGATACCAATGTAAAATGTCAAACGACAGATGCCAGATGACATATAATAGTTTTCTGAGCAATTTGTTGTTTATTTCTGTGTGTAGTCGGTCGACAGGTTCCAGGGGATTTTTACCCCTTAATATAAATATGGCATGCGAGATGTGCATGGCTGAACAGACACCAATCTGATTACTGGGTTAGGCAACCGATGAGAGGCTGTATACGACGCTGGACCCTGCTCTGCCTCCGGCGGCCGGGCGCTGCCCGGACCCGTTGTGCTCGCTTCGCGAGCAGTCAGGAGACCTAGGCCATGCTGAGGTTATTAGCCGCTCGCGAAGCGAGCACAACGGGTCCGGGCAGCGCCCGGCCGCCGGAGGCGAAGTCCAGCCGGTGATGTATCAGCCTCTCGCTTGGCGTGGATCACGAAGAGGCTCAGATGGGCTGAGGTCACGTTTCGTGTTTGTAGGACAGCGATGTCTATGATGTTGTCTATTAAGTATTTAGTTAAATAAATGATATTGCCCAGTAAGAAATATCGGTGGTTGTTGATAGATAGATAGATAGATAGTAAGGGTAACTAGGAGAGCGGCATTGGCCATACATTCCGGTAGTTGACTTGCGGGATGTTCATGGCTTGGGCCGACTGAGCATGCGCTTGTTGGGCTTGAGCCTGGGCATGCGCTTGTTGTGCTTGGGCTTGCGCCTGTTGTTGGGCCTGTTGCTGAGCTTGTGCTTGGGCATGTGCTTGAGCCTGAGCCTGTGCTTGGGCTTGGGCTTGGGCTTGTTGCAGGTTCAATCCATCATTCTGTTGCGAGCCAAGGACTGCTGTTCCTTGGCCAGGCATACCAACCAATGGAATCATTCCAATGCCATTGTCTTGTGATGGTCGGAAATCACCCATACTGGTTGCTTCGACTAAACCACTGTTGGTCATTACGGCGTTCAATAAATCCGGTGGAAGAGGAACACCACAATCTCGATGAGACAGTAGGACAGATCTTAGTCCATTCAGTTGGTCGAGAAGAATTGTAACTTGGTTGGTGAGTTTCTCATTAGCGGTGCCGAGATATTCCACTTTATTTTGAAGATCAGCCAACCACTGCTTCTTCCTCTGGCGACATTTGAGTGCCGCCACTCGGTTGCGTTCAAGGAAACTTTTCCGTTTTTCATCTTTTTTCGGATCCTTGGAGCTGTTGCTATCGTCGCCGTCCGAATCTGAGTCGTTCGAGGGGTCCTCTTCTTTCTTCACCTTTGATGTAGTATTATTGGCAGTAGCAGCAGAAGCAGAAGCAGAAGTAGTATTGGCATTTCCTTGCTTTGACTTGGCTGCTTTTGTTGGTTTAGAAGTATCTTTTGGTTCTGCTTTACGGCTTCGTTTTGTACCTCGTTTCTCAGTAGTCGTGTTATTATTGTTGTTGGCTGGAGCGGTGGTTGCAGTATTTGTTGCTTCACCGTCATGACTCGTATTGTTCGCCCCGCCATTAGTGCCATTGTTTGTTTGACTTAGCATAAACAGTCCGTTGGCAGCTGCATTGGCATGATCTTGTCTTGGTGGGTGAGGATGGAATTGTTGCTGTTGCTGTTGTGATGATTGTTGTGGCTGTTGGCCCTGCTGTAATTGTTGTTGATGATGTGAAGCTGGGTGATGCGGAGCCAACAAACTGTGCCCACCTGGCAATAATGCTGCGTCTTGTGAGCCGGTCAAACCCAAAATAGCAGCAGTAGTAGGTCCTGGAGTAGGAAACATCGATCCACTACCACCAGGAGTTAAACCAGTTCGGATCAGTGACAGTGTGGCCGCATCTGTACCTAATCGAAGTCCATTGAGAGTGGTACTGCCACCAGGCGTTGTATTATTATTATCAGATGATTGGGGACCTTGTAACATCGCTGGTGATAATGGACCAGATTTCAAGCTATTGGCCCATGCACTGCTACCTGGCGATGCAGGGTTTGACAATAGAGCCGATGGGGACGCCAGAGCTGTCACGGGTGGTAAAATGTGTCTTCTACCACCAGGCGTGGCAATAATTTGTTGACCGGTACCAGTAGTGCCAATAATTGACGAACCAGGAGCGACACCAGCAGCAGCGGCGGCAGCAGCAGCGGCAGCAGCAGCGTTCGTCACAGCAGGATTAAGAGTAGCACCAAGTCCCGCAGGAACACCACCAGACCCAGAAATATGTACGGGGCTAACAGATTTCGACCCCGTACTAGTAGCATTACTTGCAAATGACTGTTCAAAAGGATTTGGTTCAAGATCAAAAGTTGTTCGAGCTCCAAGTGAGTTTCCCCCCATTGAAGGAGAAACAGATGTAGAAGCCGTCGTCGGTTCTGTGTGTTTCCGAGACGTACTTTCTGCGCTTCCGGGTACTACTCCACCACCGACAACGCCAACGCCAACGCTATTGCCAGTGCCAGCGCCAGTACCAATGCCAGCACCACCAGTGGCCTTGCCAGCTACCCCTGAGTTGTTATTAGGGCTGTGTGCGGCTGTCGCATCCGCCACACTGTCCACGGCTGATAAACTCATTATAACGATATCACCAATTCACAAAAAAATCAACTGATAGCAATCACAACAAAATCGTGAGCCCGCTGGTGCTGTCAACCACAGATTTGCTCTCTACCATATAAATCCAGTTCAGTTGCTCGGCTGGTCACAGTAGCACGTTATCACGCTTTCTGAATGGCCTTGCTAATAGCCAGTTAGTCTCTCCGCTGGTCGGTTGTTGTCACTACACTCCCAATAATGTCACTACCCTCCTCGCTCATCCATGACGTCGTCTTCAACCAGCCGATGACATCACTTTGCTCAAGGTTCGACCCCCGATACCCCCATTCACCACAACACCACATGGCAAAAGTGTCGTCAGAGGCCTCTTAAGAGCCTCGTCTCTTCACTTACCTCTTGTTTATCGCCTTGTCGGTCCTGAAAACAGATGCCTTTTCGTCTTTGCAACTGTTCAATCATAAAACAAACAAATTTCGTGTAGAAATTAGAAAACAGAAAAATTAGATTACAGATTTCTATGACGCCATACCCTAACCTCTGGACCTGGTCCGAGCTCGAGCCGTCTGCCGCACGGCGCTCGGACCGGCGGTTCCGGGCTCTGCCTGGGCTCTGCCTCCGGCGGCTGGGCTCTGCCCAGACCCGTTGCTCGCTGCGCTCGTGGCTGGGAGCGTATACGGTCCGGACAGCGCGCGTAGAGAGCTCTACGCAGACCCGGAGACTGAGCACTATACGCCAGGATCAAAAAGTGCCGGTTATAATGTAGTTCTAGGGGATGACGAGAGGTCGTTTTTTGGCCATTATTGGGCGCATGGTCACGATATGGGGGTCGTACTATCCGTATAGATGCTGTGAGCATGATTATCGGTTTTAATTACGGCGAAAGAGGGCATTGGCGCTGAAACTGATGTCTATTTGAATCTGTTGATACACGTGATATACCCTAATATCAGTGCTAGCTGCAGGGTCCGATAAGATAAGATAAACTATTTGTGGATTCAACCGAACTCTTAACTATGCGCCACTCGGCGACATTTAAAGATTATGTGCACGCTGTAAGGATTATGGCACCCTCTTCGCTCCTATCCAGCAAAAGTACAATTGGATTAATATAAATTACGCTACGGTTCGCGACGACACGGCTCAGGGTGCGTAGAAATATAATAGTACGAACACTATTCTGACCGCTTTCTTCTACCTTGTTCCATATATTTCATCTTCTCTTAGGAGTCCATGATCTTCAGTCACCGTCTACAATTGTATTCTGATTCTGGCGTTGTTAATTGATTTCGTTGTTACGATTATTGTTTATGTTCTACTCCCTTTGGAAAGAAACTAGAAATGTGAATCCCTATCAATCGATCGTGTCTCATCTGTGAAGCTCTTGGAGCAACTTATCTGGCAGTATACATGACCGTGTCTCCCGTACTGAGTCGCTTAATTATTTCACTTAATTCTGATGCTCTTGATTAGTTCCTCGATTCTTCAAATTAATAACATACATAATCACATGCTGCCATCCTAGTATTTCTAACAGCCACTCAACCAATGAATCCGTTATCGTTGTGCACTCTATTAACCAGTTCTCATTCTACTTCTTTCATACTGTCTTTGTATAGATTTTTGAGATTGATGTAAACATATGCACGTTAAAAGTGGACCTGCATACATATGTTTGTCTCATAGTGTTCATATACAACAAAATTAGAAATTGTACCTTTGGACTTTCAGTTACCCACCAGAGGCAAGTATCTTGTCAGAGACAAGAAAGAGAACCACTGTTTTAAGCATAACGAGGTGAAGCTCATATAAAAAGGCTGCTGTCCACTCTCACAGCCAACATATATGAAAGAGCCTATATATGCAGGGCTCAGCTTAAATTGCATCACGCAACTCAAAATCTCACCGACCGCCGGAGCCATGCGCCGTGTCCGAGTACGGGCCTAGCTATGTCGGACTCCAGAACCCTTGCTATGCCTCCGGCGGCTGGGCTCTGCCCAGACCCGTAGCTCCGCTTCGCGGAGAGCTGGGTGTCTCTTCTCCGAAACACGGCTTTCGCGACCGGTCCAACTGTGACTGATTTAATCGAGCCGGATTATTTTCGCGCTGCCTGGCATCGTATCCATCAGACCGAGGCAAGTTCCATGCCGAACTGAATCAATCAGCCGCACCGAGCTCACCTGAGAGATGTGCATATCCTGGGCCCTGCCTCCGGCGGCTGGGCTCTGCCCAGACCCGTTGCTCTGCTTCGCAGAGGGCTCGGATCGCCTAAAGACGAGCGAAGCGAGCTACGGGTCTGGGCAGAGCCCAGCTGCCGGAGGCAGAGACCAGCCAGCCATACATCAGGCATGAATAATAATCACATGTCTCAGACTAAGGCCAGGCCAGGTCCAGTGGCCGGAACCGGCGACAGGCGACAAGCCCAGGGTAGCCCAGTGAAAGGAAACTTTATCCGAAGCCAGCCAGACCTCAGCGAGAGAGTCAATGCTAGGAATTAGAGTCATCAGACAACATCAGGTAGAACGAAAGGCCATTGCTGATAGATGTTTGTGGCCTGACACGGTTGGACAGATTGAGTCTTCTCATGCTCGTGCGACGCAATTGCATCTCCGGCATCGCTTCGTCTTCTTTAATAGCCCCTGAAGTCACTCCGGTTCGCACAATGGCACACTGGCAGCTATCATGATCATGCCAGAAGCTACGGACTTGTTCTCCTGTCTCCCATCTCTCAGCCCTGCCATCCACCCTTTCCTCGTGCGAAGCACGAGCTACGGGTCCGGGCAGAGCCCGGCCGCCGGAGGCAGACCCCCTTCGGCACGACGGCCGGTCCTAACCCTGGAATACGGCCGAGTTCGGGTTTCCCCAGATTTCCACTCGTCCTGCCTCGGGATAGTATACAGCAGTAGCCGATGCGTGATGAATCGGGGTGAGTTTAGGTTAGGCTAGAGGGGGTATATAAAGGGTGACATTTCCTTTGTGAAGAAGGTTTATTATTCTTTTTAGAGGGAGAACAAGATTAATAGCAAAAGAACAGATCAGAAAAGATCAAAAAAGATCAGAAAAGATCAGAAAAGTACAAGACTAGAAAGATGTCTGTCAACATCCAAGCCGAAGAGAAAGCTTTCCAGGAAGAAGTGGCTCAGCTTAAAGCGTGGTGGAGTGAGCCTCGGTGGGCTCAGACAAAACGAGTTTACCCTGCTGAAGATATTGCTAAGAAGCGAGGGACTGTTTTGCCTAAATACACTTCGTCTTTACAAGCAGACAAGTTGTTCAAATTATTGCAGGAACATGACAAGAACAAGACTGCATCATTCACCTATGGTGCACTTGATCCTGTGCAAGTGACACAGATGGCCAAGTTCCTAGACACTATCTACGTGTCTGGATGGCAGTCGTCGTCTACTGCGTCTACTTCTAATGAACCATCGCCTGATCTTGCCGATTACCCCATGGATACTGTTCCTAACAAGGTGGAGCATTTATGGTTTGCCCAACTGTTCCATGACAGAAAGCAGCGTGAAGACAGACTGTCGGTGCCTCCTGCCCAACGAGCCAAACTACCCTATGTCGACTACTTACGACCAATTATTGCTGATGCCGACACTGGTCATGGTGGCTTGACTGCTATTGTTAAACTGACTAAAATGTTCATTGAACGTGGTGCCGCTGGTATTCATATCGAAGATCAAGCTCCTGGTACTAAAAAGTGTGGACACATGGCTGGTAAAGTGCTTGTCCCTATTCAAGAACATATTAACCGATTGATTGCTATTCGTGCCAGTGCTGATATTTTTGGATCCAATCTGCTTGCTATTGCTCGTACTGATTCTGAGGCTGCTACTCTACTTACCTCGACTATCGATTACAGAGACCACTACTTTATTGTTGGTTCTACCAATCCCAACGTCCCTCCTCTTGTTGATGTGATGGTTGAAGCCGAGCAACGTGGAGCTGTTGGCGACGAGCTGCAAAAGATTGAAGACAACTGGCTTTCACAGGCAAACCTCAAGCTGTTCCACGAAGCAGTGGTCGATGAGATCAATCAAGGCTCATACTCGAATAAACAACAGCTGATTGACCAATTTTTGTCTGCCGTTGGTCCTCTCACCAACAAGTCCAACAAAGAAGCCCGTGAGCTCGCCAAGAAACTTACTGGCAAAGACATCTACTTTGACTGGGAGAAACCTCGTGTTAGAGAAGGATACTACAGATACAGAGGTGGTACCCAATGTGCTGTCAATCGAGCCCGTGCCTATGCTCCCTATTGTGACTTGATTTGGATGGAGTCGAAACTACCCGATTATGCCCAAGCAAAGGAGTTTGCCGACGGTGTCAAGGCTGCTTATCCCAACAAATGGCTCGCCTATAACTTATCGCCATCGTTCAACTGGACCACTGCTATGTCGCCCACTGACCAGCGAACCTACATCGACCGTCTCGCCAAGCTCGGCTACGTCTGGCAGTTTATCACCCTCGCCGGTCTTCACACCAACGCTCTCATCTCTCACAACTTTGCAAAGAGATACAGTGAAATCGGCATGCAAGCCTACGGCGGTGACATCCAGCAGCCTGAACTGGACTCTGGCGTCGACGTCGTCAAGCACCAGAAATGGTCCGGCGCAGAATATATCGACAACATCCTCAAAATGATCACTGGTGGCGTCACCTCCACGGCCGCCATGGGCGCTGGTGTCACCGAAGACCAATTCAAATCAAAAGCGTAGACCAAAACAAACAGAAATATAAAATAATATATGGATCATCTACCTTCTTCGCTCTGATCTGCCTCCGGCGGCTGGGCTCCGCCCAGACCCGTTGCTCCGCTTCGCGGAGGGCCGGGACCGTATACCTTCCAATTAGTCCACGACCGAAGCGAGCAACGGGTCTGGGCGGAGCCCAGCCGCCGGAGGGAGAGGTGAGGTCTCATTCTTGATTTTTACCCCTGAATCAATGATGTCATGCGGGCGCGACGTATACATACGGCTGTGCGCCGGACCTTGACCTTCAGCAGTTGGGGTGGTGCCATTCAGCTGGCGGTAGTGGCTCTTGTTGTTCGAAAGAAGAGTTATGTTCGATGTTCTGGACTGGTGGAGTGAAAGTTTGTCAGGATTGTCGCAGTCACCCCACAAGTCGCAGGTGCAAAACAGTCTTGTTATTGAGTAAATAATTTACCCCTAGATGCGACTTTCTACATGTCAGCCTCTCTATAGTTCCCTCCCCTCTTTGGTGCGTGAACGCTTCTTCCGCGCGCTTCAGATACTACCAGTAAAGTTTACCACTGCTTCTCCCTTCTTTACTATTGACTCGCTACGGTCTCTGCTTAGTTGTGAGATAAGAAAAGCCAATTCAAGCCGGCTTAACTTTGTTCTTAAGTTTTCTTCTTTGTCTTTTGGCTACCGCTGTTAGCAAGTGGATAGAGACGTCTTTTCTGGAGGTTTTATACTTTTAGTTTGTTTCATTTTTTGGTTGTCACAGTCTTCTTTTCTCTCGCCTGCGAAGTCCTTTTCGACTCACTTCTTCATCATACGAGTAATTCGATCCGAGAGAGATTGAGAAGAAGTCACAATTCGAATTATACGGGCTGGGTAATATCACGCCGAACTTGACGTGTAATTGTTTAATCATACCGTGATAGACTACTAAAAGTGCTTATCTTAGGACCTGGCTTAGTACGTGATTTACTCTTAATCTACTGCTTTCCTGGCACGAATCAAATCATTCCATTTCTCGAAAGTTAGAGTTTATGTCATCATTCCAGTATGGATTCGTCTAACCCCCCAAATCATTCTGCTACAGATAATGTAAGATCTGCGTCCACTGCTAGCGGGAATTCTATAGGATTCGATGATGCTGCGAATACTTCGACCAGTTCGAATACGGTGTCTTCTGATGATGCCAATACCTCGGGCTCCGCATTGACGGGGCCTACTATAAGAAAGACAAGTGGTTCGGGCATCCCTCCAGTGCCAGGCGCTGCTCCAGTTTCTTCAAGCACTACTGGCAGTGTTAGTACAAATACTAGTAGTGGTGCTCCAACATCTGGTTCCTCGAACGCTACCTCGGCCAATGCCACTGCCGCTTTTTCTGCTCCTTCTCTACCTCAGCCTGCATCCTCCAGTTACTTACTAGAGGATGCCAAACTCCGTGAGATTCTCATTTCCGACGTAGGCACCGAAGCATTATTGAAACGCCTCAAACAGAGCATCCACGCTGCTAAGGAGCTTTCATCGTTTCTGAAAAAGTCGTCCAACCTCGAGAATGAGCACATGGGTCAAGTGCGTAAGCTGGCCACCACCGCGATTTCCGAGTTTGCGAAACCAGAATACCGTCAAGGGACATTTGCAAGTCAATTGACTCAATTGATCAAAGTTAATGAACGCTCTTGTGATGCTGCTCGCTCCTTCACGTCATCGCTCACGGTTATGCAGAAAGAATTAGCAAACCTTAGCACGACTGTTGACAAGTCGAGAAAATCTATCAAAGAAACTGCTCTACGCAACGAGCGACAACTGGTAGAGGCTGAACAGCAAGCTGAAAAGGCAAAATCAAAATATGATTCCCTGTGTGAAGAATTTGAAAAAGTACGCACTGGAGATCCCACTAAAAACAAGTTCGGCTTCAAACATTCTAAAGGAGCTCAACATGAAGAGGAGTTGCATAAAAAAGTCCAACTTTCTGAAGCAGACTATGAACAAAAGGTTCAAAATGCCCAACGATTGAGACGCGATCAGATTACTAAAAATCGTCCTGCTGCTATTAAACAGCTGAAAGATCTTATCCTTGAATGTGATTCCGCAATGTCTTTTCAATTACAAAAATATTCCAATCTTAATGAAATCCTTGCTCTCAATCGAGGTTTCATTGTATCTCCTTTGAAACCCAACGGAGCTGCCAATGCTAATCTTACAATGAAAGAAATGGCTGCTAAAATTGACAATGAGCTTGATCTATATAATTATGTTCTTGGCGTTCCTAAAACTGTGGGAAGACTTAACAGGCCATTGGTTACATTTCAGCGTCATTCAACATTACAGTCTGCTTATCCCAGTAGTTCAATTGGCAGCAATATCAATAGTAGTAGTGCGCCAGGGCCTCCTCCTATTAGACAACAGCAACAATCATTCCAAACCTCCACTTCGCCCCCGCCTCCTATTTCAAAGGGACCGGGCCCAATTCCAGGTCAAGGTGTAGGCGCTAGTATAGGGACTGGCATTGGAGCAGCAGGCGTGGCAGCAACAGCAGCAGGCCATGGCCCAAGCTCCAATTTCAGTGCTTCGGTTGGTCCTAGCCCTGTTCTCCCTCCAATTACTAGTTCAGAACCGTTTAATCTATATCCCAACAATAATGGTTCAATTTCTCCCAGTTCGACCAATGATAAAGCTCCCTCTGGTACTGAAAATGCTGGTCCAGGATTCACCTCTGCCCCCACGGGCTCGGGCTCGGGCACAGGCACGGGGTACCCTCCAGGTACAACTCCTCATGCTTTACCTTCATATGGTACCCCGCTTGACGTTCTACTTGATTATGAAGAAGCCACCGTACCCCGTGTGGTGTTCCAATGCATCCAAGCGGTTGATAACTTTGGTCTCGAGGTTGAAGGTATCTACCGTACTAGTGGAAATAATACCCAGGTACAGGAGATCAAGCGACTTTTCGACGCCGATGCTGCTGCGGTTGACCTTTTACACCCTACTAGAGAATTAAATGATATTCACAGCGTTGCAGCGGCTCTCAAACTTTACTTCCGTGAACTGCCAGACCCATTACTTACACAGCAATTCCATGGCGATTTTGTTGCTGCTGCGAAGGTTGTCAACGCGGAAGAGCGTCGTGATGCTGTTCATCGTATTGTCAACGAGCTTCCTGACCCCAACTATACGACCTTAAGGCATCTGGTTTTTCATCTGTTCCGAGTGCAAGCTCGTGAGGCGAGTAATCGTATGTCCATCAGTAATCTGAGCATTGTTTGGGGTCCTACACTTATGTCCTCGACCCTCGACAATCCTGAAGACATGGCTATTGAGGGCCGTGTTCTTGAAACGATCCTCATTCATGCCTACACTATATTTGATGCCGACTAATCTATATCATAATATAATTTTTTTCTGTACAAATATCGTCGTTTTGTTTTTCTCCACTGCGCTTAGCTGTTTCTGGTCTCCTCTCCTTAATTGCCACTGGCAGCTGCGCTCGTACCAGTTATCCAGAGATGATTATAATAATAAATAGATTATGCTATTAAACATATATATAAGTATCGGTGTTGTCAACACGCTCTAGGTATTCTCGTTCCAAAAGTTTCTCGATATTCTTTTTAATATCTTGTACGTCCGGAACTCCACGATTTTTTATCTGATCAATAGTTTCTTGGACCAATTCAACATGTTTCAGTTGCTTACGAGCTTTCATGATGCGAATAATAGCCGCTTGAATTTCCATCTGACGGTCTCGGTGAACCTCCTCATATGTCTTCTTTGACTCTTTAGGTACTGTCTCAGTAGATGCTATCTGGTTTATTTTGATGCGGAATGACTTGTCTTCAAAGTCCAGATTGACTGCAAAAACATCCTTTTCATTAACATCTCTTGTAGATGGTTCTTTGATAAGCACCTTGGACTTGCTGCAGGCAAGGCTCTGAAGGGTACGTTTAAGAGTGGCATCATCCTCGATTTGAGTAGATTGTTTGATATGCGAATAGGAGAGATGTTCGTTAGTTAATTTACCGTCTTTAAAAGTGTTAAATTGAAGGAGAATTACTGACTGAATTAAGTTGATACTGAGCTCCTTTGTTCCCTTAGGGAAGTTTGCCTTGACAACGCAATGGCCAAGCCCACGTTGCCAGCTGAGCTTACGACCATCTTTACCCTCCAAATAGTATTTCTCAAACTGCTTCTCATATTCAGCTAGTGCAGGAGGTAGAACCAGCTTCGTTTCAGGCAATGCTGGCCAATGACCTTGGGTAAGGATATTGGCGTTGAAGGCAACTGGTGTCGCGGCAGAAACGGCACGGAATTCATTAGCATAGGTTTTAGACAACTCCATATCCTTGACCATTGTCTCAAGACGAGAAGTAAAAGCAGGACCACATTCTTGTTTGAATTTGGAAATCATGGCTTTTTCGAAATCAAGTCCCGCAGATTTCGCTTGTAGAAGCCGCCTAGCAAAATCCTTCTTGTAAAACGCTTCAAAAACATCTTTGCCTTGTACACATCTGAAGATAAGGATTAAACTATCCAGTTTGTCGTCGAGTTCCTTATCAGAACACGTCTTAATACCAGATCTTAATAGTTCGTCTGCATACTTTGCTAGCTTCTCTGCTACCATACCAGAACGATCCTTGTTGAGGAACTCAGCAAATGCAAGTCTAAAGGTATTTTCATAATCACCATCAATTTTGGCGGCGATATCTGAGGATGTTCCCTGTTCTACAACGATACTGCACTTGTTATAGAACGAAAGAAGACTAATGATAAGAGCAGAACCCTTTTTAGTACTGGCATTACTATTGTCTTGTAGAATGACGTTTCCTTGTCGGATAATATAGCTCTTGAAAGCGGCCACTAATTCCTTTCCAAGGTTAAGCTGTTCAGAAAGTGTATAAAGCTGCTGAAATAATTTAGTGTTTGAATTTTCTACTAAAACCCCAACATTAGCAAAGACCTGTTCGTGACGTGATTTCAAAAGTAATTCCTTGATATTCATAGTCATTTTAGAAATAAATTCGTCTGAAAACTTTAATCTACTACCCAGTGATTTCTCGATTTCTTCTTGAGTCAAAATAATCTCAATAAATGGTTCGATATTATCGGCATCGAACTTGAGCTGATGATCACAAAATTCTTTAGCAGATTCGTTGATAGCTTTCTCTAATTCCGGACGGTCATGTTTGAACGATAACAACATCCCACTGATGTTTTCAATAATTTCAATTTGTGGTTGCTTTGAAGACCTGAAAGAATTGACCATCTCTGAGATTCCATTATAAAGAAGCGGCTTGAAAGTTTCGTTTCGTAAAATCAGCTCCGAAAACCACATGACTCCTGTATCCCAGATTGGTTTCAATGCATTTTGAGGGGGTAACAAAAACGATCTATCAAGATAAAAAAAGATGTTACGAATAAGAATTATCTTTAAAGACCACGATTTCCATAAGTTCACCAATGCTTTTAGAAATGGGTAGTATCTTGATCCAGAAGGAGATGATGACAAGTCAGGGATATTGGAAATGACTCTGATAGCATGTGGCTGCAACACATCTGGCAGCATTAAAGCATATGTCTTGATGGCGCCCATGCAAAGATCAGCTAGCTGTGAGGATTTGTTATACCGGCAAAGGTTCTCTACTCCTCTGTATAGCTCTTCTTGAGAAATGTGCCTGGAATATGGCGACGATTCAGATTCATCTACTCCGTCGATTAAACCAGGGCAAAGAATGGCAAATAGGGTGTTCTCTAATTTATCAAAAGTTTCTTCATAGTATTTATTAGCCGCAGAGTTTGCAGAAGAGTGAGTGGCATCTGAGTTACTACTAGAACTATCTGAATTAGCTGACTTGGTGCTTTTGATAACCAATTTCCTGGTAGTCTGAGGCTTAGCTCTTCCATACAGCAATCGATTGCCCACGATGGCGGCATGAATCCTTCGAGAATTGTTTGATTTCGCACCAATAGGTAGATCGGGACCAGGGAAACTGGAAGCCATGTTTGAAGATATCATTGATGAAGTAGAGAAGGAAGAAGAAGGAGAAGAAGAACGATCAGAGGCGGAAGAGGAAGCGGAAATAGACTGCTTTGTTTTCTTATTTGTTATTTCACGATCTTCGGGAGACGCGAAAGCAAGTTTTCGAGAAGACGACGATGAGGACGACGACGAAGAAGTTTTCCTTTTCGGCATCAAAAGATGGGAGTTTCAGCACTAGCTGAGGTGGCTACTGAAAGGATATGTATAGTGCGGAGATGTAGACGAGGTCGCGTTAAGATAAGGTATTCAATCACCAAATTACTGGTATGAGCAGAGCTCCAATGCAATCAAAAATGCAATTGAAGGATCTTGGTTTGGATAAGCTGGTTTCAACAGATAAGAAAGGGGCCCGAACGATAGTAAAGTTGAAAGGATATGGAGATAGCAGCAAATGCAGCAGTTAATATAGACGGCCGCACAAGTTTAAGATCCGCTGTAGCGGCTACCATATCTCTATATATTGCACGGCTGTGCTTATAAATTAGAGATAGTGAGACTAAATTCAGACCATCATATTTTGCAATATCACATCTGGTTTGATTCGACTGTAAAGGGTTCATTTGCCACTACTACACCAACAGTGGATTCAGAAAAGCAGTCAACATGGCGTCTCGATTAGCGTCGATTTACGGAACAGAACTTGATAAAGTGAACTGGTATGTGTGAACGAGGTGATCCAGGCCTTTATACCTCCAGCGGCTGGGCGCTGCCCAGACCTGTAGCTCGTTGCCCTCGTTGCTAGGACCGTGAAGTGAAGCCTAACGATAGTCGCCACTCCGGGCCCTCCGCGAAGCGAAGCTACTGTCTGGGTGGAGCCCAGCCGCCAGAGGCAGAGCCAAGTTACAGAAGAACTAACACAACTGTAGTTCGTTTTATTACAAAATCGGGGCCTGTAGACATGGAGACAAGTGCTCGAGGAAACATGTGAAACCCGTATATAGCCAGACGGTGATGTGTCCTAATTTATATCCAAATCCAGATCTTTTGAGTAGGACGCCGTTGTCGGAGAAAGAGAAACAGGAACGGTTTGATGCATTTTACGAAGACTTTTACTGCGAAGCATCGTTGATTGGTAAATTAGAAGAAGTGGTTGTATGTGAAAACAATAATGAGCATCTTATGGGAAACGTGTATGCGCGATTCAAATATGAAGAAGACGCACAGAAAGCTCGAGATATTTTCAATAATCGATGGTATGCTGGTAGGCCCGTGTATTGCGAACTGAGTCCTGTCACTGATTTCCAGGAGGCGTGCTGTCGTCAATATGATATGAACCAGTGCTCAAGAGGTGGGTTTTGCAACTTCATTCATGTACGAAGACCAACTCGTTCTCTACTAAGAGAGTTGGAGGATTCTCAAAAGAAGTATCTTCTTTTAACTGGTAAAGATTCTGATGATGAATCGCCTTCTCCAGACCGTCGCAGACGTAGACGGTAGGCCAGCAGGGGCGGCTAGTAAAATTATTTATACTGTAAAATATATATACTTGTTTGTATGATTATGATAATGATTGTATTTATTTAGAATTTATCCAATGAATATAAATAGGGGTTTAAATAGACGATAATATCAACTCTAGCTGATTGCACAGTTTATATATATCATATACATATCTCTTTTTCATATTCTTGTTAAGACTTCAACTTAACGTATAAATTTCTCATTAGACCCTCTATTCGATATGAGGATCAAAGATTATTCATTTATATCCCTAGTAGTGAACAGGTTGACGTTAACAATAATCTATAGATCAATGACCAGGGGTATGCAGGTACTATCTGAACAGCTGAAGCAGTAATGTATAAACACCGCTATTAAATTAATATTCGAGCCTTTAGCTTTCCATTAGTTCGCCACTTCACCTTGAGAGCAGTATATCGACGATGTTACACAGAAACTGTAATAGTATCAGGCAATAATTGATTAGTGGCCTGTTGCTGGCAGGGTTGGAGTCGGCAGGGTTGCATCGCCGCCGACCGAAGAAAGTTTCAGACTGCTACGGCAGCCAAAGCGAGTAACAGGACGGTCGGTACGCTGTTCCTCTCGCTGTTCAGTGAATTATATCCAACCTGCAAAAAACAGATAGCGGAAACGGAGCAGAAGATGCGACGCCATCGAACTGGAGGATTCAGGGGGAGAGGTGCTCAACTCGATATTAGAATAAATGAGGGGAAGAGAAATTTCACCAATGGAAGCGCATGTACTCTTTGTTTATTTAGCCGGGCGATGGCTTCTGCTGCATGCAACAATAGATCACATGGTTGAAGCTTTCTGTTTATTGATAAATAGCAATTGCAAGCCTGGAAATTTGAAACCATTATATTTTCACAGCGCTTAGTCCGTAAAGAAAAATTAAACAGTAAGTGAGGGAGAGATGCCAATGTACAATTGGCAGTTGACAGTTGACAGCTGATGGCGAGAGGAGCAGCGGAGCATGAACGAAGAGAGACCCGGCCGACGGAGGCAGATCACGACCGTCAGAGACAGGGCAGAAGAGACGGTAAGGACCTATGGCAGTGTCTAACAATGGATAGAATCATGACTGTTGTTACAACCAAAGTGTTTGAAGGCCAGAAGCCTGGTACTTCGGGCCTTCGTAAAAGGGTGACTGTTTTCCAGCAGCCTCATTATACCGAGAATTTTGTTCAAGCAATTCTTTCGTCTATTCCCGAGGGAAGCCAAGATGCTACGCTTGTAGTAGGTGGAGATGGCCGTTTCTACAATAAAGAGGTGATTCAGATCATTGGCGAGATATCTGCTGCTAATGGAGTCAAGAAGCTGATTATTGGCCAGAACGGGTTGCTAAGTACACCAGCTGCTTCTCATGTTATCCGTAAGAGAAAGGCGACTGGTGGAATAATCCTGACTGCTTCGCATAACCCTGGTGGTCCCACTAATGATTTTGGCATTAAATATAACCTGGGTAATGGTGGCCCGGCTCCTGAATCTGTCACTGACAAGATCTATGAGGTTACAAAGACCATCTCGGAGTACAAGACATTGAAGGGTCCTGATTTCCCTCAAGTTGACTTGACTAAAGTTGGCAGTATTACTAAGTACGGACCTTTGGAGATTGAAATAATTGACACTGTGGAGGACTACTTGCTGCTTTTGAAGGAGATTTTCGATTTTGATCTTATCAAGTCATTTTTGAAGACGAACCCACATTTCTCCATTCTATTTGATGCTCTTAATGGTATTACTGGTCCTTATGGCAAAGCGATTTTCGTAGAAGAGCTGGGGCTGTCGAAGGATTCTGTTCAGAACTGTGATCCCAAGCCTGATTTTGGCGGTTTGCATCCTGATCCTAATCTTACCTATGCCCATACTTTGGTGGAAAGAGTAGACAAGGAAAAGACTCCATTCGGCGCTGCCAGTGATGGCGATGGTGATAGAAACATGATTTATGGAGCCAATGCATTTGTATCTCCTGGTGATTCTGTTGCAATTATCGCTCATCATGCGGATAAAATCCCTTACTTCCGCGATGGAGGAGTCCATGGACTTGCTAGAAGTATGCCTACCTCTGGTGCCATTGATATAGTTGCCAGGGCAAAGGGGTTGAACTGCTATGAAGTTCCTACAGGATGGAAGTTTTTCTGCGCCTTATTTGATTCTAAGAAACTCTCCATCTGTGGAGAGGAATCCTTTGGCACTGGTTCGGATCATATCCGTGAAAAGGACGGTCTTTGGGCCATTGTCGCCTGGCTCAATATCATTGCCGGAGTAGGCAAAGAAGATCCTTCCAAAGCCAGTATCGCAGCCATTCAGCATGACTTTTGGAATACCTATGGACGCACTTTCTTTACCCGTTACGATTACGAGAACGTTTCATCAGAAGGAGCTGCCAAAGTTGTCGCCAATCTGAGATCTCACATTGAATCACCTTCATTTATTGGCTCCAAAGTAGATGAATATGAAGTTGTAGAGTCGGGTGATTTCTCTTACACTGATTTAGACGGTTCCGTTTCCAAGAACCAAGGTCTATACGTAAAGTTCAAGGGCGGCTCTCGTATTGTAGTCCGCTTATCGGGAACTGGATCTTCTGGAGCTACCATCCGTCTTTATGTTGAACGTTTTGAATCCGACAAAACTCTGTTCGCCTTGGATGCCCAAGAATATCTTAAAGGCATTATTTCATCTGCTGTCAAGTTCCTCAAATTGAAAGAATTTGTTGACCGCGACGAACCCGATGTACGTACTTGATCATCGTTATAAATAAATAGATACGTTCGCTACCAACAGGGTGCTGTCCCCCCCTTGTCTGCCTCCGACGACTGGGCCGCTGCCAGACACAGGAGAGAGAGCGGGGGTAGGGAATTATGAAGATCAGGGCTACGCTGCCAGCAGCTCGCGAAGCGAGCACATCCAGTTTGGGCAGAGCCCAATCGCCGGAGGCAGAAAGGGGGTAGCTGATAAATTAATAGGCTTATGAGTACTTCTTATTCGGGTTCCTTTTTGCCAAGAAATTCATCGAGATCAAGAGTCTCGGTAGCAACACGTTTGCTTGATTCTTCTTCCAGCTGTGCTGCTCGTTTATAGCTTTGTTTCTTTTCAACCGGCTTGATATCGAACAATTCTTTAAGTTTGCTTGTTGTACGTTCAAGTTGGTCGAGAACACCTTTTCGAGGGTGCGAGTATTTGAGCAGTACTGGCCAAATAGGAGGAACAAACGTCTCCTCCCCAGTAGTAGCTGCGATTTTAATTGCGTTTTTCAGTCGATGAAGAACCGGGTTAAAGACCTCTTCCACAGGCATGTATTCAACAGGGCTGCCATCTTCATCGATACCTGCCTTATCAAGATCCATTTTGTCAACGAGTTTGCCCACAAGACGATTCATCTCAGAAGTGGGTTCTCTTTTCTTTCGTTGAACATTGTCGGGATCCAGTATTTTGCCGGACTTCGATTTGATCTGAAGTAAACTGGGAAACTGGAACTGACGATGATCCTGTTTAAATGGAAGTATATTCAGGATTAACCCATGGAAATCAACATCGATATACGGAGATAATATTACCATTTGAGATTCATATGCCGCTTTATTGACGTACCTCGCCACTGCCACGCGGTCTTTAATTCGAAGACTGAGGGCAAGAGCTGATAAACCCAGCATATCTCTTTCACTAGCATTTGGTGGGTTCACAATGTAATCGGATCCACTCATGAAATACCATCGTGGAACATCTTTCGTGTCGCAGAACCCATAAATCGACAATTCTGGTTCGTTGAAAGCTCGAGACGCAGTAAGCAGCTTTTTCTCCTCTTCACTAAACGTAACGACTTCTGAGCCAAATCTATACCCGGGGTTCATTGTTTTAGGGTCCAGATATTGCTTGCCATCTGGCTCATCACTATTTTTAATATAATAATCCCGGTTAAAGTTAACTGGCACCTTCTTATCCCCATATTCATATTCGTCGTCTGCTTGTACTCCTTGAATGGTAATCGACTTGGCACTAGGAACCAACGCGCTTTTAGTACAAGGATACCCAACCACCGATATTGACAGAGTATTCTCCTTGCCGATCCTCAGTTTTTTCTTCTTTGGTTGGCCATTTTCGTCGTCCTCGAGGTCACCATCTTGATTTGACTGGCCTATATGTAGCATACCAGTAAAAGTCTTTGCAACACGCACTGCGTAAACGCCTGGCTTCCCAACAAAAGCCACCACATCTTCGTAGGGGGCAAACATGTAGAGATTATCAACGCCGCCGTCTGTACTTGGAAAGTATTTCGGCTCTATATTCTCGAACTCTTCGATATTGAAAGCTCTGGTTTCAGCCTCAAAGTGACTCAATCCAGGAGATTCATCCTGGACGCCAATCATAAACACCCGTAGGGTAATGTTCAGATGTTTCAGTTGCTGAGCAATCTCCTTGAACTTTCCAAAATCTACGCGCCCTGTACCATTGGTGATCACACAAATCATTTTCTTGTATTTAAGCTTTCTACAATGCTCATCAATGGTTGTAATTGCCTGGAGAACGCCATCCAGCACTGGTAGCGGTCAGTAATGCTCAGCGGCAGGGGGAGGACACCCTGCCCTCCATAGACTCTCACTGTATCACTTACCATCACCATCATCAGTCTGTGACGGCCGTGCCATTCGTGAAAGCTTTTTCAAGTCACTGAGGAAGAACCTATCATCGTTAGTTGAAATCTGAAGCTCTATAGCCGCTAACCGACCTATATGCTCCGCACAACTCACTGTTTGATAGGAAAAAATTGCATGACGTGCTTGTATCTCAGATTAACATCTATAATGTTAGCTGACCTCTCACGATCTCCAAGGTCTGCCTCCGGCAGCTGGGCCCTGCTCAGACCCATTGTCTTCCGCTCCTCAGAGACCCGATACTATGATGAATTTTATTAGACGAAGCGAAGGGCAGCGAGCCCAGCTGCCCGATGCTGAGCCTACCACATACCGTCTGTTCGCACTCCAATTACGCCAACCATATCCGTTTTCCGGTCCGAGAGAATCTGCAAAGTTAGTTTAAGCCATTGCACAAGTGGATCACTACTGCTGATACTCACTTTATCGCTGATTTTATCATTGACCCACTTGAGGGCCCATTCGACGTCATTTTGATCCCGGCCATTGTGCTTCACGCCCATGCTCTGGCCAACGTCAAGCACGAAGATAGTAGCCTAAACAGCCAGTTAGTATCCACAGAATCAATTGAATGAACCCCCGTCCCTCCTAGCCTACACTGTTAGACTCACTTCTTTATCGGCCATTATTGGTGATATTGGTTGGTGGTCACTGGCTTGCTAGATGTTGTTGCGTGCGTGTTTGTCTCGCGTTCCACCACTATTATATATAGTACGGCTGCGGCCATCGGCAAATCTCCGCGAAGCGGAGCTACGGGTCTGGGCAGACGTCGGCAGCGCCAGAGGAAGCAACAGACACTGAAGAGATTGTACAAACATATATTATAGATTAGTCTACTTTACCAGTCGTCATCGTCTTCTTCATCGCTGTCAGCACGACCAGAACGGGCTTTAAGGGCATCGGCAAGTCCTCCAGCAAGGTTGTTTGTGGCTTGGCTCTTTTGTCTGAGAGCTTCAGCAAGACCTGATGCAAGGCTGGGCGAAGGTGAGGTGGAAGTGATGGAGGAGGGGTCAGGAGACGTGGAGCCACCGCCATTGGGTGTGAGGGCAGAAGCAATGGCTTTCTTCTTGGGAGGCGCTGGGGGAGGAGCCTTTTTAGCTGGGACAGCACCAACAGCAGGCAGTTTGACTTCTTCGACGTACGATGCTGGAGTCCAGCCCTGGGCCGACTTATCTTGTTTCTCTGCAAGCCACCAGCCATTATCAGATTTTTGAAGAATGACCACAATTTCATTCTTGGTAATAGACAGTTCGTTGGGTTTGGTGCCGACATAATCGTATAACGCCTTGGCAGTGGGCTGGGATGGAGGAGCAGGTGGAGGAGTGGGTTTCGACATGGCCACAGGAGGAGCAGGAGGAGGGGCACGCGAGACCCGTTTGTTATTTTGGGCAGGTGGTGGAGCTACTGCCGCAGACCGTACAACAGTAGGCGACGTGGGAGACTGGTGGGGTGCTGTTTGGGACATAGCAGCAGCGGCAGCGGCAGCGGCAGCAGAAGTACCAGCGTTTCCTACGGGAAGTCCAGTATTTGCTGTGGGTGATGATGGGGTACCTGCTGCATAGTTATTATTGGGTGTGGTAGCGGTAGTGGCAGGATAGTTGTAGGTATTTGCAGCCCGAGGAGGAGGTCCACCAGAAGAAGCCTGGGACGGTAACGGGGCAACGACTGGCGCTTTAGGAGGTGGTCTACGCTGCGTCTTACGAGGTGCTGGGACTGACCGTGCAGCAGAAGTCGATGAGCTCTTCGGCTTAGGCTTAGGAACAGGCTCAGAAACAGAGTTGGGAGGCTGGCCTGAAGATACTCGAATCGTGCCACTCTTGTAAATATCATAATATCGCGGAGCTGTTTCATCTTTCTGGGCCTTAACAGAGCTTGGTTTGCCGGGTTTCTTATTATACTGGATAGTTGGTCCGATTCGAACGGGGACATTGAGAAGAGTGATAAGTTCCGTTTTGAAGACACACCACAGTAATGGCTCTGGCTCTTGAGAAGATCCAGTATTAAGAGCAAACCAATCATCACGAAGGTTGGTTAGAGACACACTACGGATTGTTGATGTTGCGTAGCTGCTTTCAATGACGTATTGCAACTTGTTCTGTACAACTGCCTCAGCCACAACGATGAATTTGCTTGAAGTCAGCAGAAACACTCTATCGAGTCTCTGACTGGAGCGTCCAAACTTGGCATGTAGTATTTCGCCGTTACATGAAAACCGAACAGTCTCATTCAAACCAATTGTTTTCTTCAGATATGCTCCAGGCGAATTTGTGCTTTTTGCATTACAGCCAAGATAATCACCATGGAACCGTCGATATCCTAATAAACTCATTCTATGACGTTCTTTTTGATTGTTTAGGACTCTGTGGCCACGGTCACGAAGTTCGATAAATGCCTTTCTTCCTTTAACTTCTCTCCAAGCACGCTGAATCTTGATAGCACAGTCAGCCTTATACTTTTGATGTTTTCTCCAAGCACGCTGGATTCTGGCTGCCATATTATGCCAATACATGTCTCTCATGTGCTCTAGAGCAAACAGAGTTTCTGGGGTCTTGATGAATGCCTTCGTAACACCCATTTGAAACTCGGACGCAGGAATGCCGGTATCTTTGAAAATTTGTAGTGTAGCTGATCTCGAATCTCCTTGCCAAATGAAATCACCGGCATACGATGTTTTACGAGAAAGCAGGTAGAATCGTTCAACGAATTTTTCAAATGTTTGTCTGTAAGCGAATCCGGCTCTTCTAATACGGACGTTTTCTTTCAAACCAAGATATTTAACCTGGTGAAGAACAGCTTTTTCGTCATATTCTGAAGGGGAACGATGCTGATTAGGCTTGATAGTACGAATATATGACGGTTGAGCCAACGATAGAGTATGCATTAATGCATTTGCCGACTCTTTAATCTTGTCACTAGCAGTAGGAGGTCGTCTATGATTGTCTGTGTCGACCTGGTCGGGGAATAAACCGCGTAAAAACTGGTTGTTGGAACCTCCAATTAGTACCAACAAATCCTTCAACAACTGATCCTTGTTTTTATCAGTCATTCCACCAATATCGTACATGACATCACCAGCATAATGCTTGATCAAAAACTTGTTCTGTCTCTGCTCAAAATGAGCATTACTCGAAAGCATGCTCAGCTTCATGGAAAAGTTCTGGTCAGCAGCGCCGGAATCAGCATGAGCAGTTGCACAGGCATCATTCAATACTGAAAAGATGCCTGGCGGACGTCTTTCCTCGATCAAATCGCAAACAATCTTGTTGTTGAAATAGTCGATTGGCGTCCATTTGATTTGTTCACGAACATACTCCTCCTGCTCGGATTTCAATGTCAACTGAATAAAAATCTGCTGCAGCTTCTCATTCACATAGTTAATGCATATTTGTTCAAAACTGTTATTGTCAAAGATTTCAAATCCATAAATATCGAGAATACCAATAGTCAATGCATGGATGCCTTGCTGATCGCGCAACGAAACGTTCACTCGAGCTACAATCCAATCAAATAATTTATCATAAATAGCCTTTGCAAGTGCATCTCGAACTGCTCTTGCTTGTACAGCATTTAGAGGGCTTTCATATACGGATCCTCTTCTGCCGCCACCTCTAGAAGTCTCCACAATACGAATTGTCAGAGCTTTTTCGATGTTAGCTGCATCCACATCTAACAAATAAGCCACGAAATTCGGCACCGAACTATCTCGAATCTGTGTTCCATCGTCATCAGTTTCAATAAAATCGATATTTCCAATCCATAACACTGCTGCCAAAAGCTTGAACACCGCATCCTGTTCTTCTTGAGTCATTCCGATTATGCCCATGGCTTTTAAAGTCTCATTGAAATCTTTGACATCGTCAATACTGTCCACCGACGTACATTTACTAGCAGATGTATAAACATACGTTTCAGGTCCTTGAATACCGTACAACTCTCTATACTGTTGTGAGGCACCCTTGGTAAACTGGTAGAAAATATGGAAATTACGCTCGTTCCTGATTTGGCCTACAACACGAGCCTTTTCTAACAAGTAATTGGTGATGTTTGCGCCTACAGGCTCGCCCTGTTTGTTGAACAGAATCTCCAAATACTTTCCATGACGAGAAGAGTTGTCGTTTCTCAATGTCTTTGCACAGCCAAAGGACTCCAGCAACGGATTCGTGGCCAGAACCATATCTTTAATCCTCTGAATGCCTGAACTGGCAGTGCCACCTGAAACAGACGCGATATATTGCATAATCCTTTTTGCTGCTTCGGTCTTTCCAGCTCCTGATTCTCCAGAAATGATCACACACTGGTTATCCGAATAGGACTTCATGTTATAGTACATTGCCTCGGCAATGGCAAAAACATGAGGTGCCACTTCCAAACGACTCTTCCCCCTGTAACTATCCAATACCTGATCAGTATAAATCCCTAAATCTTTGAAGGGATTCACTGAAATTAGCTACAGTCGCACTTGTTAGATCTGCGTGTCCTGTGTGCCTCCGGCGGTTCGGCGCAGCCTCCGGCGGCTGGGCTCCGCCCAGACCCGTTGCTCGCTTCGCTCGATGCTCGGTGCTGTATAGGCGTCCCAGTTATAGTTCCGCAGCTTCAGTACTCACCACATGTCCAATATACGTGTATATAGTGCCGTTTTCGAATCGTTTCTTCAAGTTGTTATTGATCGCTTCGTCTGTGACTGTACTCAAAAGAGTCAGGTCCGAGACTCCAACTTCCTTCTTTTTCGCAATATCAAACGTTGCTTTATTGATCTTGGCATTACCGCCTCCTCGTTTGGGCGGAGGTGCCTTCGTCTGGCCCTGGGCCTTTCGGGCTGCTCGCTTCGTGATGGCCATGGCGTTGTAGATTTAACGTCTCTATACAATTCCGACTATGAGACTTAGCAGCACGGAGAGGTCTTTTGTATTTTTGTTGGTTTTGGTTGTTGGTCTAGTTTGGGCCTTGGGCTGTCTGATTCTGGCCCTTGCTTCCTTGTTATCCGAGGAGACAATCCCACTAAAAAAGCTTTCACAATGTCAGGCAGACCTACGTTCTTTTCTCGCAATCCAGATAGTCGGTGCAATTGCTTGTTTTAAACTGCCACAAAGTCAATTGCGTCGGGGCTGTGAAGTGGTGGAAATGAAAGTGTGCAGTCGTTGTTGTTATACATAGAGCCCGTAGCCATCTTTATCAGTTGGCGTATCGCGCCCGCCGCTCCTTGCAGCCCCACTGTATGCGGCTCTTATTTTTCAAAACCAGATCTTGATACCAGCTGGTCCTAGCAACGAGCGAAGCGAGCAACGGGTCTGGGCGGAGCCCAGCCGCCGGAGGCGTTGCCAGTGAGAGAAAGTTGGTTTGTTTGCATACTTGATTAGAGCCCTAAGAAAAATGTAAAAATAATATAAAATAAAATGTTATGTTTTTGTTGTGTGAGGGAGTTTTGAAATTTTTTTTGATTGTCGATGTTGTTAATATTCTGGTTTCTGTAGGTTCGAGTCTCCGCCTGTGAGGCCGCCTGCTTTGAGTTCGTAGGCAGGGTCTTCGAACGACGGATCGGCAGGGGTAAATGAATGAGATCCAGTTTTAGCATTGAAGAGCTTCTTGAGTTCTACTTTAGGGAGTTCGAGCCCGACGTGAGGTCGCGAAGGATGGTGGGTGTAGTCGGTGCCGATTAAACTGGAGACTTTAGCCTGCTCGCGTATTCCAGCCAGTTTAGGAGGCTCTGATTCTACAGAAGCTCCCTGCACTTGGAAGTCCTTCGCAGCCTTTTTGTTTGCACTATCGACGATATGGGTCAATGCTCGGTCGCCTTCAGATTCCTGGCCGGCCTTTGGCCCTCCAGGATATTGGAATGTACCATTTTCCAACGCATGTGCCTGAGCCTTGACTGACCTGGGTAGAATAACGGCTGGATCGTGCGTCACAGACTTGAATTGTTCGCCTTCACCAGAAACCTCGGGATGGCCAGGCCCAACAGTGGTGAATTGGTTCGAACTGGGAGGAAGGGTACTGTCAGTGATACCATCATCAGAAGCTATAGATGAGCGGCGACGGAACAAGTCTGAGATAGAACGTCTCTTACCAGAACCAGAGGTACCATTTTGTCCGCCATGGAAATCACCAGGCGGGCCAATCATAGAAAACGCCACGTCTCCTGTACGATGACTGCGGGGAGCAGAATAGTCGTAAAAACGAGCGCCACTACGCTCACCATCACTAACATTGGGAAACTGAGAAGCAACGCGAGCAGCAGCGTCAGGACCAACAACAGGAAGGACGTTAATACGTTCATTATTGCTCGTACCAAGCTCATTAACGCCGCCATTGGGTACCACATTATTCGAAACAGGGCCAGTATTATCAGCAGGCGCGGTCTTGGGTGGGTCCCAGGGGTTGATGAGTTCGCTTTTCTTCTTGAGTAGTGATTTCTGAACTGCTTCGGGGAGATGGCTCAATGCCTTTGACTTTGCTTCTTCTCTGGCTTTTTCGTCTTTTACCACCACGTTACGACCAGTCTCAGGGTCAAACACAATTGAAGGACCTCCGCTTCTTGACTTGCGCCGGAAATCCTGGTCTGCCAAAAACGCATGTGTTTCAAAGATCTCGGCATCGTGCATACTCTTTCGTTGACTACGACGTCGAGGCTTTCCCATCCCATTTTCTGTGCCACCACCACCAATGCCGGCTACTTGATGGATATCACTCATTCCCGGAGATGTGGGAGGCGACTTGGACTCAGACCCTCGCCGACGGAATGCGCCGATAATCGAGTCTTTGATACTCTTGCGTCTCTCTCCCATGGATCCAGAGCTCTCACTACGCTTGTCCTTTTCCTTGCTGGATACAACTGATACATCAGTAATGGCCGTCGGCGAGTCATCAATGGCACTTTCATTATGATGCTGTGGTTGTGATTGTGGCTGTGGCTGTTTGGTATCAGTAGGACGAAGAACTTCCACCCTGTTATCGGCTTTCTGGGCCATGGACTGGATATTGGCATGTGCCTGGTCTACTAATTTGTGCTTCTCTTGTTTGATCTGTTCCGAGAATGTTGGCTGGTGTCGTTGTTAGTCCCCTGGTCTGCCTCCGGCGGCCGGGCGCTGCCCGGACCCGTTGTGCTCGCTTCGCGAGCTGCTTTTACTTACTTTACGCTGTTCAGCAGTGTTGGTGTTGGTGTTGGTGCTGGTTTCTGGAACTTGAGACTTGGGAGAAACCATTTCGTCTCCCGTTTTTGACCTGTCTGTGGTGGTCGTGCTACCTACTCCGCCAATGCCGGGATGTTCAGAATTTCGGTTCTTGGCATACGGATCAAGCGTTTCATAGGTCTTTAAAGCGTTGTTCTGTTCACTCCAGCTTTTGTTGGTATCGACTGGACCCATCTTGTGTGTTCCTTCACCAATCTTACCGCTGGCGCTACCGCCATGTACTATGCCAGGACCACCAGTGCTATCAGTTGGGCCGCCGGCATCGGAGTGACCCGTGCCAGTTGTGGCGTATCCTGTACCAGCCTCACCAGTGGCACCTGCTGCTGCTGCTGCTTCTCCCCCTGCAGTATTATTATAGTTATCGTACATATTGTTCGATGCATCATGCGAGATAGTATGCTGGTGATGCCCTGCATTACCACCAGCTGAGCCGTACCCATACTCGCCAGCAATTGGTTCTCTGTATTCTCCAGCTGGTTCTACAAACGACCCTGGAATCCGTGTCTCGTCTGCGTATCGAGGAAACGAACCATCTTCCGCGTGCGCGCCAATTGATTCGTCCTGTTGTGGGTCAGTAAACACCACCTTGGAAAGTGTATCAGCTAACTTTCCGGACATGATTGATATCGCTCAATTCGAATTGCTGTTCTTAAATCCTATCTCTTTACTCTTAGTCGTCACCTCTTAACTGCAATCTATTTGATCTGATTCTTATTGACTGATTCTTATTGATCTGATGTTATTTGGCTGTTCACTTGACTGTTCGCTGTTTACTGTTGATTTTGCAATTGCAATTGAAGAGAAAAACAAACAGAAAAGTTGTCTGCAAGACGAGGAAATCACCCTTATATATACGCGAGTCGTTCCAATCAAAACCTTCCTTTTGTTTTCAAAGTCTTGTGATTTTTCCATTGTTTAACTTTGTGCCTCCAGCAGGACTCACCAATATTACCATCGCAATCTAACCGCAATAGTGATCTTGTGCCGTGCTATAGAGAGCTGCCGTGCCAACAACAGCCTGAAATTTGCTTCCTATCGGCTCTGTTGCGAAATTAATCATCCCTCTACTTAGGGTAAACTACCCAACTGAGTTGCGCTGCTGCTAACCGCAATATGGAAACTTTGACGGTCATAGATGGAAAGCTTAGCAGGCGTGCTCGTCTTTTCTTCTGAACATGTGATGATAATAATATGATGCTGACGCTGAGGCAACCCAGTCCGGTTAGGGAAAAACTGGGGCAACCCTTCTCCCCTCCCCTTACCCTTGACGCCACCACCTGCCCATCGAGTGGCGCTCGTTGGCGCAGGGGCGGCTCTGCCTCCGGCGGCTGGGCTCTGCTCAGACCCGTGGCTCCGCTTCGCGGAGGGAGACTGGCCTCCGGGCGGCAAAGGCCAATGCCAATTGCCGAAGGCCCTCGTCCTCCGCGAAGCGGAGCCACGGGTCTGGGCAGAGCCCAGCCGCCGGAGGCAGAGCCCCAGAAGGTGACCAGCGTAGGCCGGCAAGCGCGCCCTTTGGGAGAGGTGCTTGGGAGCACCCGCTAGTACGATCGAGGCGAAGGAGAGAGAAACGTGATGTGCGGCTTGAGTACCAGCAGGCAGGAGAGAAATACGAGAGAGGAACGAGCGTAGCTTTATCTCATGATAAGCAGACGATAAACGCAATACGCAATGATATACGATCGAAAGTTCAGAGAGAGGTGTAATCGGCCGGAGATTAAGCAACTCAAGCAATTGGCAACGGCTGTTTACGTCAATCAGCAATTGCTAATTGGCGACCAACAATTGGTTCAGGAGGAAGAGTGCGAATTGAGCTGGGCTGGATAGTGCACCGTGCACAGTGACAGCAGCAGCAGTCACCGCCCCTGTCAATCGGCAATGGCAATCGGCAATCGACAATCAATAATCCACTCGATAATCGGCAGTAACAGTCAGCGAATTAATCAGATAAATGCAATTGTCATAAAACTATTTACAATAATGACGATAGAGATCGAGAATCAGGGGATGGTACGGCTGAAGCAGATGTGTTTATACCATACCATATACAGTGAGATGAGAGTGAAAAAGTGAGAATGAGTGAGATAAAAGTGAGAACGGGACAAACTGATGACAACACAGTAACAGTCTAGTGATATCTATACTCCCACACCTACAAACGACCTTCTCGTCGTAACTTCTCCTTCTTCTCCTCAATATATCGATCTTGCATCTCTTCAAACTTCTCACTACTACCCCAAAAGATTACACAGTCAATCATGGCCTTCTTCTCCTCGGCGCATTTCCAAGAGAAAAGCAGCTGATGTTTCTCGCTACATCTTCCGAATGTAAGGAATTTATCTGCACACATTCTATCACACTGGTCTTGACATCTGGATCTTACTTCCTGTTCTTCATATGGAGCCAACATCCAAGCAGGCACTTTTGATCCTCCTGTTGGAGCGGTACTGCTTGCAACCGAACTAGATTGTGCTGTTGACATGACCAAGTAGAAAGTAGCCACAAAAAACTGAACGACAAACAGCTAACGACAACAACTGTATATAGTTCATTCAATATATCAATTGACTAGAAAAGTGAAATTTCGTGCGGCTCGCTCGCTCTCCAAGTCAGCCCATTACTCCCAATGCCTCTGGCGGCTGGCTCTGCGCTTCGCGGAGAGAGCTGGACTCTACCTATAAAATATTTTGCCACTTATTCTTAACAGCGGGTGATCGGTTTTTGAAGAGATAGATTCGTAGAAGTAAACAAACAGACAGCACTATACGAACACGCTTGAACTATCGTACAGTCAGTTAATTGTCTCAAGCTAGCATTCAAAATGGCACATGAAGAGCTCATGGGAAATTATTTCCCTCTTATCCAAAGTACTATGGAACATTTCGAAATCCAAGAAGATATCGACACGTGTGATAGAACAGAACAGACGTTTCAACGACTACAGGAGAAAAGAAGGAAGATCATTGATGAGTCTATAGATGCTTTGCGGTCGCTATCTCGCAAGTTAGAACTTGCTCGTGCAAAAACAGAGTCGTCTGAGAACTCAGGCTCTCAACGTGAAGCTTCACAACAACTTATTCAACTGGATCGTGAGAAATTCGCGCTTGCCAAATCTTTAAACGAATTAGAACAGTCAAACACGACAAATCAAACTACAATCGATATTCTAAGACAAGAGCTAGACGATTTAAAAGACTCAGACGTCATTGAAGAGGCGACTAGCCAGTATGTGGATAGCACTGCTATATTAAGGCTCAAATTCTACAGATCCTTGGGCGTCAGATTCAGTGGGATAGGAGACGACAGCGAGGTAGGAGAGTCTGAAACGAATAAAGACGGCACAACACTAAGAGCGCTCATTCAATCGTCACCTGAAGACCGTGTCCACGTATTCCCAATTGACAGAAACTACAGTCGTCAATTCGTAGCAAACTACATCTGGGAGCATATGTAATAATACCCAAGCAGCTCGCGAAGCGAGCACAACGGGTCTGGGCAGAGCCCAGCCGCCGGAGGCAGACCCTCCACCCACCACTACATGGCACACGGAACATTGGTAAGAATCTCCTCAATTACGAGCTCCTCGTCCCACTTGGTCATCCATTGCCGGACGAGATCGATGTCGCCCCCATAGCTCAATGACGGCTCATCAGTTGGATCACATAACTGAATGCGAAGCGGAAACAGCTTTCGCGCGCTGATTGACACTATTGATGGAGTAACAAATTCGTAATCGTGAAGTACACTCAACGCTCGTACTAGATAATGAAAGTCTTTGACCGCTCGAGGTGACACTCCCGATCTTATCAGTCGGTGAGTGCGCAGGGCAACTACAATATCCTGCATATATCGGTGAATGCTGGCAGAGAGTGTGATTAGAGGGATTCTCATTGCCATAGAGGCCAAAAATGCTTGGGATGAAGGGCTGGCGCTATGTGGTTGGGGAATATTTGGCAAAGGGGTGCGTTTATTAGTTGTAGAATGTGAGTGTCTCGAGTAGCTTTTCTCGCTTGCACTATCATTGTTGGTTTCTGCTTCTACTGCAGTCGGTGGAGTCTCCGTTGTAGTTTGACCGGCTGTCATTCCTTCTCTCGCTGTGTCGTCTTCATAGTTGGCATCCACTACATGTTCTAATAACATATAGTCACGTAAATGTGGAACTAGATTATGCCCGTGTCCTATAATTACCAATACAAAATCATCTGGTAATTGATATTTTTGCCTGTTAACAGTGAAATGTTTCTCAACCAACATGGAAACCATCATTGTTTGCACTAACTTGGACGCCTTATCCACATGCTCTATAATCAAAAATGATGGCACCGAACTTGTGGTATCGCCATTCTTCCCATTCTCGTCATAATCCTCTTCATTCTGCGTATAATTATTATCCACCAATATCGACTTGGCCAACTGATGCCACGTCATGTCTGCTGTACAGTGAATGGATAATGTTCCATTTCGTCCCCTATATCCCAGAACTTCTTCTGCCAAGTACTGTAAACTAACACGAACATGACTGGGTCTTTTCGTTTGAATGACTAAATGCCGCTTATCTACTGTTGCCACAATCAATGCTGCCAACAAATTTTCATCTAATCGATCATACTCCAGACTAATTCGGCCACACAGGCTTTCAAACGACGTCCCCATTCTCACGTCGTCTGATTTATCACCACGTCTGCTCCCTCTTCACTGTACATATATGATGCTATTATATATCTATTGATGTTAGGGCTAAAGCGCCGCACTACCCTACTTCAAATTGCAAATCTACGTCTAGTAGTCTCTTCTGTGCAGTTTATTAAGCAAAATTCAACCAACTTTCTCTTAAGTCTCAGGAACACGATTAATTCATATTAGCTTGTTCCACCAAAGGTGTCTCTGACTGCATCGTAGTGTTACCACCGTATGCGCGGCTCCATTTCCACTGCCGCACGACTGCAGGGTCATTGCTGATCACTGAAATTTATTTATTTGAAGATCAAAGATATATCGTGAAGCAAAATTAGTAGATAATCAATCAGTTATATTTCCAGTAAAGTTATTTATTGCATCTGCCACGACGCATACATACTACACAAAAATGGTGGCTTTAACGCATAATATAGCCAAGAAGCAGCATAGAGAGCGTGCTCAACCAACAGAACGACGGAAATGGGGTCTCTTGGAAAAGAAGAGAGATTATAAACTCCGTTCACAGGATTTTCATAAAAAGGAAAACCATTTAAAGCTTCTACGGAGAAAGGCCACTGATCGTAATCCGGATGAGTTCTACCATTCTATGGTTAATAAGAAAACAGATAAAAAGGGAATCCTCATAACTGATCGAGGTGCTGAGGTGCTCACAAATGGAGCCGCTCAACTGTTGAAAACACAAGATTCTGGATATGTTCGTACTCTGACAACTGGAGAAACTCGCAAGATTGAGAAACTAGAAACTCAGCTGACTTTCAATAGTCAGGGAGAACACACAGTATTCGTAGATTCTGATAATCAAGCAAAGGATTTTGATGCTGCAAAATATTTCGATACTCACAAGTCTCTACTTGATAGGCGAGAAAATAGGCTGACGAAAGCCCAGTTGGAAGGAGAAAATATCATTTCTACTGAGATCCCAGTCGAGTTAGATCCAAAGATGGAAGAGCGACTCAAAAAATCCAAACTATCCAAATACAAAGAGCTTGACCGTAGATTAGAACGACAACAGCAACTATCGCAAGTACAGCACAAGATGGACCTGCAACGTGAGCTCATGAAAAAAGGTGATAAAAAGAGAGTCGTAACGAAAGATGGGAAACAGACGTGGAAATGGAAAAACGTTCGTAAACGTTAGCATAATAATATATCCTCTGCATCATATAGGAACAGCCTCTGGCGGCTGGGCTCTGCCCAGGCCCGTTTTGCTCGTCTGGCGAGCTACTGGGGGCCACATGTGGACCTCGTAGACTACGGCCATACAAACAGCAGGGGAGTAAATACATCGCAGATATTCCACTGTGTGGCCCCAACACATCCAAACGATACTTATTTACATGTTTTATTATGCTATTTACATTTCAATAACCCTTGGGTGCTGTTCGGTTACTGATCTTCGTCCACTTGGGCTGTCGGTGTGCACCCTTACGATATCCTTTCGACGTCTTACTGAAGATCCAGTATTTGTCTTTGGCAGGCATGTCCTTTTCTTTGGGCAGTTCAGCCTGTAGACGCTCGAAGTTTTTGATTGTAAGCCCGTTCAAACGTAGAGCTGCTCCAACCCGCTCGATATTTCTATCCACAATGCGCATTCGTAGTCTATGACGAGCTTTCTGGTGTCTACTCATGGTATGAGGAATTTTCCTGTAACTATGTTAGAATATAATACCTTAAGTACACTTATCGACTTTTTAACTTACCATAAAAGACCTCCCCATCGGGCAGCAGTGCTTTTAAATGCTCCAAACATGTTTTTTAATGTGTTGATGGCCAATATGGTGAACATAAATGATGAACACGAAATTTCACCCTGCAAAATTAAGATCATAGCCCTAACCCTATGCCTAAGATACGTATTTGTTCACAAAATGTTGACTCTGGAAGATGTGCATCAGCCTATATTTCAAGTGTTACATTACTATTCAGGCAGAACGGCAGGTCGAAGCAGACCCAAGAATCGAGTGAAGCGAGCTGTTGGTCAGGGCAGAGCCCAGTCACGGAGCGAAGCAATTGTTTTATATAGGTTCGAAAAGACAGATCGGTCTAGGCAAAGCCCAGGTTCGGTGAATAACAGAAGAACAGGACCTAAAAACAATGCATTTTCTAAAACAAAAGTGAATAATAAAAAGGGGAGAATATACAATAAAGGAATCGGTACAATAAACTCTGAAATGTTAATTAGTAGTATGCTTACTATGCAAGTTATGCCCGTTCACCTTCTCGAAGAGGAGTTGTTAAACTTTCTTTTCTTATAGTCATTCTGGCCATTAGTCTTTTTAGGAGCCCGACCAGAAGCACCAATAGTGATGTTGACTTTAGGAGGAATATTGAATCCAAACGATTTCGCAACTTTTACAAGGTCGAGTTTATCGATCTGATAGACTGTTTTGAGGTGGTGAGAGGAATAAGCTTGAAGATAAGCACGATAGCCGTCTTTGGCAGATTGATTAAGCCAATAGTTGGACGACACAAGTTTTTCTAGCTGAGTTTGAACATTGGCAATTTTGTTGGCAGGGAATTCGTATTCATTGAGTGGGACCTTGGCAGCTTTAAGATAGCGTAAGAAGCCAAGTTCGGACGGGGTGAGGAACATCAATGATTTGCCCTTTCCTTGAGTGCCTCTGGCAGTACGGCCAACACGATGAATATAATCACGAGGATCATCTGGAGGATCAAATTGAATAATCCAATCCACAGCGGGGATGTCAAGACCTCTAGCAGCAACATCAGTACAAATAAGGATACCTTGCTTAGCATTACAGAATTCGAAAAATGTGTTCGTGCGCTTCTGCTGTTTCTGTTTACCATGGAGATCAAGAACAGGGAGGTCAATATAATTCAGAAGTTCGCCGTAAAACTTAACACAGTTACATGAAGAAAGGAAAACGATGACCTTTTTGCTTTTGTTTCTCTTGAGGAACGAGAACAGGAGTAGGAAACGTTTGTCTGAGTCACAGACAACATAGCCTTGTTCAAGGCCATCGGCAGTAGAAGTTTCCTTTTCAGAATCAACGTTAATATAAAGAGGACCAGGACGTAACGAAATTCTTGCTAAATCCTCCACTTTAGTAGTCTGAGTGGCAGAAAATAACATTGATTGACGGTCGTCTCGTTGAGGCAAGATTTTAATAATCTGTTTCATTTCATCTTCGAAACCAATTTCTAAAATACGATCGGCCTCATCAATGACGAGAGCTTTAAGGTTTTTGAACACAAATCCCTTTGTGTTTTGTAAATGATCCAGTAGCCTACCAGGGGTGGCGACAATAAGATTTACACCCTTTGCAAGTTTATCAGCTTCAGCTCTACGATTAGCACCGCCAATAACGATTCCAAGCGTCTGAGTGTGATGCGCCATAAGCTCACGAGCAACTCCAAAGATTTGTAGAGCTAATTCACGAGTTGGAGAGATGATGATAACGCCAGTTCCGTTTCTTGGTTTGAATTTAAGAGAATATAGTAATTCAATAGCAGGGATAAGGAATGCAAGAGTTTTACCAGAACCAGTTTTGGCGGCACCAAGGACATCTCTGCCAGCCAAAAGAGGAGGGATTGCACGAGACTGTACAGAAGTCATCTTCTGGAATCCCATTTCCGTGATTGCCTTGGAGGTATTTTCAGAGAGCTTTAATTCGGAAAAGAGAGTAGGATCAGCCGAAGCACTCGACGGCGCCACGGATTGTCTAGAGGGAGCTGTAATGTTGCCATTTTCATCCTCATATTCATTGATATCGGTATTGGATTTGGACTTAGCCTTTTCTTGTTCGTCTTTTATTTTTTCTTCATCACTCTCTTCTCTGTCATCATCTTCTTCGTCTTCCTCGTCTTCTTCAGCCTCAACATCTAACAAGCCTTCTACTTCTTCAAATTCTTGATCCAATTCATTAACCTCTTCATCTTCCTCATCCTTTTGTTCTTCTTCGTCCTCCTCTTCCTCCTCTCTCAACTCTCTCTTTCTTTCTTTACTCTTAGTCTTGCTCTTGCTGCTCTTGCTTTTCTTCAAATCATCCACCTTTTTGCTTTCTCCAATGGCCTTGCTCTTTTTAATTAGCGATTTGCCATTTGATAACGAGGACCTGGGCTTGTGACTCTTGGTCAGAGCACTCTTTTCTTTTCTACTCATTTATTCCGATTAGCTTTCGAATTAAAAAGAATGATAATTTCGTTTCTGAGTTGTCTTCCTCTCTCACCTTACGAACCTTAGAAATTTCAAAATTTTCCTGCAGGCTCAAATCAATTTTTTTTCATGCAGTCATCTTCATCTGTGCAATTGATTGTCGATCCATCTATTTGCTCAGCCGTGCCATTGCACTATATATACCCTGTCAAATCGAACAGATAATATCAGATAGTATGGGGAGTTATTATAGCATTTAGTATCTTACATATCTGATGTTGCAATCTGCTTGGGCTCCGCCAGCAGCCAGTCGTAGGGTTATCAGAAATTACGATGAGTATACACTGCCGAGCGAGAGATTGTGAAAAGCGACTACCCCTGGCTCACGACTCAGCTATATTTAAAGACCGCTCATAATTTGTTTCATCCACATCACTGGCGAAAAGACCCTGATGGTGAATGTGCTTCTGGACCACTGGCGCCTCAGGCAACAGGGCTCCCCCAGATCCGTCGCTCAAGATTCGCTCTAGGTCTGTGATTCTCTTCCCATTCCGCTCATCGAGAGAAATGGTGGCGAAGCGAACACAACCTTTGGGACAATTTCTAGACAGGGCCGGTCGTCGGAGGCACAAGGCATCCAGACACCTCTCGTAAAGGTATGGGTGTGTTTCCTTTTGTATTTCAGGGGTATGTTTTTAGAAATGACAGCTCTTCTGGGAGTAATAATGTGGTGTAGTAATGCAAAATCCTAGGATGTTAATACTTGCATCGTAATCCCTGAACTCGATAGTCCTATCCCAGTAGAACCTTCTATATATACCAGTACAGAACTGCTCAAATTTTTTCAATCGGTTATGTGCGTGTGCTTTACGGTATAGATGTCATATTACTTCGATATGTAGCTCTAAATAAATAATTTCTATTAAGTCGTAGTCTGTTATTTTGCTTGACAGATTGCTTATATACTTTCTGCTATTGATTATAAAAGGCCTATGGTTGCCTACCCTGCAACAGCATGAGGCCAGTCGCCATGCGACCATCACAACAACCAGTTTGGACTGCTGGGCACTACACTACGGGTACTGGACCCAGGGAAGGGACCGAGCCGAAAGTAATTGGCAGATTGGAACACGATGTGGACTGCCAATTTCACTTCTTTCACTAAACCTAGCAAGGATATGGGTAAGGGTTCTAATAGCTATAGAATTAGAGCGCCGCTCCAAACACGCGCGCGCGTCTGGTGAAATATCAACAAGTACTTGGCTGGCACTCACTCCGACATCCACTAGTCTCGCCATTCATATCATACAGCATGCTACCACGTCAGTCTATCGCTCTGTCGTCTGGTTCTCAGAGACGACAGACCACGACGGCTTCTTCTTCTACTCTAAAATCGCGCCAGCTGGCATATTTGAATGCCCAGCTAGCCCAACTGCAGTCAAACGTATTGGACCTTGGAAACCATGTTCAAGTATCAGTAGAACATGCTGAATCTATCCGGAAGTTGGGGATTCTCCATGGAGCTTTGTAAGTAACTAGCAAAACAGATCTATGTTTTCATTAATGCTAACAGTATACGTACAGACTCATGGCAACTCATAAGGTGTTTGAACAAGAAGATATTGAAGAAGACGAGGGTGAAGGTGAACAATTGTAGTAGATATGTCACAACCAAGCGGCTCGCGAAGTGAACATCGGGTCCGGGCAGAGCCCAGCAGCCGGAGAAAGCGCACGAAAAGTCTTACCTCAGCATGAGTCGCTTCTTCTGAAAGGCTTTCACTTTCAACGCGCCCAAATCGAACCCGCTTAATCGACTTTGCTGCTCCTCAATGGTCTTTAAGTAACTGTCCTCTTCATAGACATCATCCAGAACAATTCTGGGGCCTTTGCCTTTTGTCCATTTCTCAATCCATTCTAACGCTTCACTGTTTTCATTGAAATTGGTCAATTTCGTCGCCCCGGTAGCTTTCTGGGTCTTTTCATTCGATTTCTCTCCTTGTTTCCGTGTACTTTCTCTTTTCTCTAACCTTCTTTTGGCTATGCTTCTTAATAGAAACTCAATATTGTTTGTGGGACGCCCAGTATACTTTAAATATGGTTTTCCGTCTGGATACTGCTTATTAATTTGGTATAGTAGATAATCTGCTAAGGTCACTGGGTCCACATGGCTCCTTTTAACTGCGTTGATCAAACACATCTTTAGCATATCTTCTGAATTCTTCACCTGCGGTACAAACACACCAGGGGTGTCAAAAATATAAATATTAGGATCTCTTGAAATGCGTATTGTTTCCGAAACACTCCTCGTGACCCCTGGCATTTCTCCTGTAATCGCCACTTTATGACGCTCTCCAGTCCCTACTTTCCTTAGTGTATTTAAGAATGTACTTTTACCAGCGTTAGGCATTCCTGTAACCAATAATCTCAGTCCTAAAGGCGGCTTGGGTTCCAAGTCTTCATACAAGTGTTTCGCCACGTCTAACACCTTTCTAGCATCATTGCTACTCCTACAATCAATCGTGAGAAACTTCTGCTGTGGGTGCCACTTTTCAAAGAGGTCTTTAGCGTTCTTGATTCCACTCAAGTCATTCTTTGTGTATAATACCAGCTTGTCCTTGTGACCTAGAACTTTATCAAACAGCAGATTAATCGATGATAGTGGAGCTCTTGCGTCCCTTAACTCCAGAACCAAATCAACCTGTAGTGCTGTCTGATGCATGGAATGCAGTGCCTTTCGATGATGACCATGGAAATTTGCTAGTGGAATGTTATAATTCGGAAACCTTTCTCTTGGCACAAACTCCTTCTTTACTGTATCAATTGTATTTACCACCTCTACTGTCTCCGCCGTCTCTATCACCCCAACTGACCCTGCTGTGCCTACTGCTTCTCCTGAGCTCCACCTGCAATTGGTTAGCCTCCTCACACCTTTGCTCTGTATCTCTACGTAGCGTATATACTCACCTCACACCACCGACACCGACACCAACTCCCCAACACTGCCGAGCTATTCTAATCCCAAACATCGCTATATCTCTTCATGTCCGATTATCAACATGAAAATTGATCTCTATATTGACGCAGGGCGATTACAAAATATGCGTGTTATGCCCTACGCAGAAAATCTCTGCTCAACCTAGTTCACCATATTTATTTATTTGGTATTATTTTTCCTGGCGTCTTCTCTTCATTTCTTGTATATATATATATATGTATGACCCATAATGCCGTTAATAACCATATCTGGACTGCCGTCATCTGGTAAAACCACTCGGGCACATCAACTTAAAGCTGGGCTAGAACGTAAGATTGCTGAAACAAACTCTGATCTGACGGTTTATCTAATAAATGACGAGAGCTTGTCCATCTCCAAAGAGACGTATAGAGAGTTGCATGCTGAAAAGGCCACGCGGGGTTCGCAGATTTCTGCCGTGAAACGTCATTTAGGTAAAAACACCATTGTTATTTTCGACAATTTATCATACATCAAAGGCTTCCGTTATCAGTTATTCTGTGAAGCAAAAGCATTGTCGACGAATGCATGCCTGGTTCATGTTGGAGCCCCTAAGGATATTTGTATCGCATGGAATACCTCCAGACCCGTGGGTGAAGGCTGGCCACAGGATCTGTTTGATGCACTAGTCTTTCGCTACGAGGAGCCAAATGCCATGGCTAGATGGGATTCTCCTTTGTTTCCCATTTCACACGAAGACTCCGAGGCCGATATTCCTATTGATGAAATTTGGGATACTCTTATACTTCGGAAGCCCAAGCCACCGAATGCCGCTACTGTTCTAAAACCAGCTACTGCGGGCAACTATCTCACAGAACTTGACAAAATCACTACTTCCGTGGTCAACGAAATCCTGGAACTCCACAAAACGTCTCCGGGTGGTGTAGTGAAACTGACTGATTACGACGAAGCTGTGCAACTGCCGATGCGCTTAACAATAAGCGGGCTCACTAGAATCCGACGGAACTTCGTCACGATCAACAAAATGAAGCCAATTGAAATCTCTCGAATCCGGTCTCATTTTATCAGTTTTGCCATCAAAAACCTTAATGCCGATATGTAATCAATTCACATCACTAACACGCCTCCGCTCGTTTACATGGAATCTCTGGAAGACGTTAAAGTGCCGAGTGAAGCCAGTTCGAGCGAAGCGAGCGAAGCGAGCTATGAAACTAGGCTCAGCTCAGCTGCCGGAGGTGGAGCGGGGGGTCAACTACTACTAAAATAGACTAAATATCCCAATATACGTAAGGTCCTATAAACATTGTCGGAAGAGGAGCTTGGCAACACCGCAGAGGATCTTGGTGATGAGATCGTTGTTGCCTTGCCCTTGTTGTTGCTGCTGGCCGTAATTCTGTTGGTATCCGGGGGCATATTGTTGGTGTTGAGGTGCATTTCCATAATACTGGTTTGCTGCACCGCCTGGAGCAGCTGACGGGGGTGGCATCTGCGGATATTGGCCCTGTTGGCTGAGATATAGAATGATTACTCCGCTATTATGAGCATCCACTTGATGTCTGATTCCGTGCTTCTGGCAAAGCTCCTCTACGGCAGGTTTGATCTTAGCGACATGATTCGCTGAATGGTTTCCTTTGCCGACAATAGCATTGATATGTGATTCGTTACGCTCCATTCCTGCTCTGATACGGGTGTCCAGAATCTGTATTGCCTCCTTTACAAATAGCCCGTGTAAGTCAATCTCATCGGGCCCAGAATCGGCGTTATTGGCTCGAAATACAAAATCGGCCGCTTGTTGGTTGTATTGGTCCATCTTGGCTTCGTGGGCTTTGGCCTGCTCCGAGAACTGCTTTGCCTGTGCTCCATCTCCATGTTGATATGCTTGTTTGGACTTGGCTACACAGTCGGTCTTACGATGGTACTCCTGCTCAGCCAAGTCTCGAAGTCGCTTATATTCTTTATCGTCAGCATGGTTGTAATCTCTTCCTGGCGTAAAATCTGGTGACAGAGTTAGTCTTTTTCTCAACAAGATTTAGGGAGAAGTCAAGGAAAATAATATTATTCCTTCATAATAATTAATAGGTACGGGATTATATATACAATGTAACCATCAGATGGAATGGTTACTTACGTGTAGATGTTAAATATTGGCTGGACGCGCTCATTGCTTTGATATTAGTTTTACTGAGTGATGAACGAGAGAGATGAGTGGAAACTTTAAACAAAAATGTAAACAGAAAACAGATAGATACGATCGAACTGGAGCCATTCGATGAGGATGATGCTAGATAAAAATAAACTGCAGTGATGCGGCTTAAGGCGTGCCTGATGTTCAGCCTTGCATTTCCCCTGAATTTATGCGTGGGGCGGTGCTAGGGATGTTTCAACTGAACCAGCAGTTTCAAGGAAATTTCTTAAATACTGGTATCTGGCTCTAGCTGGATCTAGATATTGTAAACTCGCCTTCAATGCTTGAATAGTATCGGGTAACAGTTTGATATCGGTTCGTGACAAGTCTGCCAGTAATGTAGGAAGATATCTCTCCAGCATATAGATAATATTCGACTCGTCACCAGTTTTAGTAACTAATGATACCATAACTGCCAGTAAATCTTGATCTACTACTGTGTACCGATTTATATTGCTCCACAGAGACCAAAACTTGTCCCATGACCCTCCGTTGATTAATACGGTCATGATTAGAATAACCATAGGCTTTGTCATGGCAGCTCCTCCTTCACCTCCGAATAATTCAAGCACTGATGAAGCTCGACTGTCTACAAACGCTCTTTTACCAGTAACACCACCAATGGATTTCGGTAGAGTAGAACTGGGAGTAGGGTCTTCCAAAGCCTTGTTGGGTAAAATACTTTTACCTCCTTTAGCTAACGAAAAGCATAGTCGATATAATAATGTTAATAGCGAATCACTGGCAGACAGTATTTCTCCCGTGGATCGGTATGCAACTTCATGCACATGCATAACCAGATGAAGCTTTTCATCACAGATTGACTGCCATTCAGAGATGGTCCGACTATTGACCATTTTATTGTTGAATTGATTCGAGTAAGCAATGGTGGCCACTACCATTTCAACATCCCACGATTCTATAGGAATGCCTGATGCTTGCTGAAGGACTATGTGTTCCACCAACAGATTTAGTGGAAATAATTGTTCATTCATGACATGAAGTTTCTGTAAAAATATGAGTCGTAATCTCCACTGTAGTGGTGTTGGATCCGTTGGGAATGTGTTGATAAATGAAGTGACTATGTCAGAGTTGGGCGTGAGAGTCTTGCTATCCTTTTGTCTGAGTGTCAGATTGTTGACATGCGCTTTCAGCACAAGAGTGTGGGCTTTCTGTGATTCTTCATCAGTAAGACTGTCCGGTGCAAACGTCGTTAATCGAAAACACCGCTTATAGTCGCCAGCTAATGACCATCGCTGGAGTTCATCGAGGTAATTTTGAGCTTCTGATTGGAGTGGTTCATCTATAATAGCACTAGAACTAGTGGTGGTGGAAGGGGCAGGGGAAGGGGTGGGAACAGCGAAAGCTGCAGTTGCGGCGGTGGCGGTACCAGTACTGGAAGATGTAACGAAATTACGACGAGATCCAGGCAAAACAAACTTCTTCTCGAATTTCGATTTTGGCATGCCAAGAAGTTCAGCCGCCACGCCACTCCCTTCTCTCTTCTTTTCGCTCCAAAACCCTTCTAAATCGACCTCTCTTCTTCTCTCTTCATTAAATAAATGCACATAAACTCCATCAACTTTGGTATCTAACACGACCCACGATCCTGTTCTATCAACCATAGTACCATCATTTCCACCCGCCAGAAAATCGCGATTGACAGTACCCTGTCGTTGAGCTTTCTTCCTCAGTCGTCGGTTATAGACTCGTAAGAAATTCGAACTCAAGATCCCCTCTGTGTCTGCTACTCGATTGTAATTCTCTTTGATATGTAAAATAAGACTCTGGCCGGCCCTATTCAAATGACGAGAGCTCTTACCCGTGCATAATAGCATAATAGCATTTGCACCAAATGGAGAAGCAGGTTGGAGGTTTCTCAAGTCAATGATCTGTAAATCGACCAGACCTAGATCTTCAATCATATATTTGGCAAACTTTTCAAGCGACTCTGGAGAAGAATGAGGGAATTCTGGTAGTGGTTCACGAGACTGTAAAGTTTCACTTGCTTTAAGTGTTTCATTGTTGCGAAGGTACCAAGGTACTTCATGAGATTCGGTAGATTTGTTGTGGTCGAGTAAGAGTGTGTGTGCGGATGATTCCGTGTCATCTGAAATGGTTGAGGAGACTCCAGGTCCAGCTCCAGATCCAGACCCGCTCACAAGTCCAATGTCATCATCATTCCATTCCTGAATACTGTCGTTATTACCACTACCAGTGCTAGTAACACTACTGATCCATTTTTTCTGAAGAGCTTGCTGCCTCTTCTGCTGCTGTCTTTGATTATAATTATTTCTATAAGGCGCAAAGTACGGCCTTGTGACAGGCTCTAACAGAGTAAAAAGAACTCTCCTACTGGCCATAGTATATAATTTGTTTCTTTAGTGTGAAAGCAAGCTTTTCTTCATTGTCATGAGACTTTTGATATATATGTCTATCACTCGATCAACATCATCCTCCAGTTAGAATATGAGATTTTTCAGGTCAAGGGTAGTGTGGCGAAACAAACTCTGTCAAATGCCAGCCGTGCGATAGAGAGACAAATTTATGGCGCGAGGACCCTTATACGGCTTAGAAATCTAATTTACCCATCCACGAACTAGACGCGATACGCGTTCGAATCAGAATACACCATCATAGTCTTTTTTTTTTCTCACTTTATTGTTTCGTTAAGAACGCTCCGTACCAATGGCAGAGGCGGACATTCGACAAATTAAACTCGAAATAAAAGAATGGGAGTATCAATTTCTGGCAGAGCATGGTCATAAACCAAGTCATGACGATATTAAGGGTATTCCAGAGATCCATTTAAAGTACAAGATCTATAATCGATACAAATCGGGTCAGGAGAAAGAACCGAATGTAAAATCTAAAAGCCCGACAACTACGACTAAATCAAGACATCACTCTCACACGGCCCATTCCAGGTCTTATCGTAATGACTCTACTGTCCAATACATCCCTAGAAGCCCATCTAAACGGTCTTCAGAATATGAAGAAGGATATAAAGGCAATGCTGCCTCTCATGCCAGCAACAGCCCGTCGACCCCTCAAAAGAAAAAAGTTGAAATTTTAGCCGCCATTCTCGCTGCAAAAGTTGGGCCAACTCCTCAGAAGAATGGAAAAGTACTTGGAATATTCGACTTTACGTCTCCCGAAATAGCTCGTACTACTGCGGTAGAGAACCGCCAATCCACAGGAACCAGTTCTTTTATGACATTTGAATCTTCAATTTTTACTACTCCCTCCAAGCGAAAGCCGAGATCAGAGTCAATTGTCAGAGGCAATTCAGTATCTCCTTCAGAAGCAATATCCTCTGAGACTCGGATACAACACTCTGCACAATCGCTTCCTTCCCTTGATAACAATATTCTGAATACCCCTGTCAAATCAAAACCTTCATCGCCCATGAACTTGGAGACTCCTTCTAAAACCCCTACCTATTTAAACCACCGAGTTATGTCTACCCTTAGTGATTCTCCTATAGCCCCTCGTCGTCTTACGCGAACCTTATCCTCCATGATGGCCGAGTTACGTGATATTAAAGAAGAACAAGAAAAAGAAACTAGTTTTGGTTTCAATCCTGATGAAGATGGATTTGATATCAATGAATTGTCTGATTTTAATGAAGATGAGCTTTTTGGTACAAGCGCAAATGGTAACCACTTAAAACCTGACGATAGTACTACAGACGAAAAAGGGCCCTCTTCTTCAACTGCACGTAAATATAAAAAGAGAACTCAGAAAAGAACCACCAAACGAGTAATAATGAGACCTACCTTCAACCCTAACGACCCCATTGACGAAACTTCTGCATCGAAACGACCAAAGCCTCTTCCTAAAAAACAACCTGAAAACTTCCAACGTCTGAAGCTGAATAATTCGGGCTATAAAACTAACAAAGCAAAGTTCTTTTTGGGAAGAAGATCTCGATAAGAATCCAAATGAATACAAATAGCGCTTCTCGAGCTCTATGTATAACTTTTTTTAATTTGTTTATTTATTTATCAACTATCTACCTACTAAGTAATAGTTCAAGCATGCCATCGATTCTCTTGGCCTCCTTGGCCCTCTCAACCTCCAATGCAACTCGTCTTCTCAATTGAAGAATCAAATTCTCCAACACCGGAGAACGATCAATCAGATTTGCATACATGTCAACAACACATCCAACCCAATCAGCAACAACTGGGATAGATCGTGTATCTTGTACTGCTTTAACTCCCCATTTCAGAATAGGTTCTAATGAATCCTCGTCTCTACCTGAAAGTGAGACAATAACCTTTCCACGACGTTTAAGTTCCTCCAAAACAGTGGCTGTCAGTTCTGGCGTCATATCGTTTGAAAATGCTGAATCAAGGGCATCGCTCCATCGGAATGCTTTAATATGCTTTTCATATGCTTTTAATTTACGGCTTGGAGTAGCCTTCACCTGAAGGACACGATGTTCCAATTCACCGTGATATTCTGCTCCTCTAATCATACGAGCAAAATTGCCAACCTTGGCACTTTTGACACCTTGAGCTACCTTCGGTTCAGTTTTACGTGTTCTTATAGATAATAATCCACTTGTTAATCCAGTTACAAAATGCTTATGGTCAGGAGACACTCCAGTATTAAGAACAGCACCACCAAACTTCCAACCGAATTTAACCTGCCAATTAGGAGATGATGAATCAAGTACTTTTACATGACCATCTAAAGAACTGGCTAAAACGCCTCTTTCGCCAGCATCAGCAAGACAAGTCACTGTTTTCTGGAAGTTACCTAACTCTTTGACCTTTTTACTAGCTGCCAAGTCCCATACCTTTACAGTAGGCCCTCCAGCAGACAAAAATGTAGTAGTATTAAGAGCTAAAACACTCTCCACTGGAGCTCCTTGGTCATGAGTGGCCACTGGTCCTTCTTGTGATGGGAGACGACGATCGTATATTCTAACCAACCCATCATAACAACCAGTAGCAATAAGGCTGGATGAAGGGATGAAACAAGCAGTACGAACATAATCAGTATGATCAGTATAAGAAGCAATGGGATTTGGAGATGTGAGATCCCAGAGTCTAACCACTCGATCATCGGACGCTGATAGTAAAGTTGATAATTCGGTAGGATGGAATTTCGTAACCTGAGTCGAATGCTGTGTAGGTAGTAAAGTAACTAGTACACTTCTTGAGTTTGCATCAAAGACCTGGATCAAACCAGTAGCATCACCAGCAACAAGAAGTTTACCATCTGATCTAAATTCACCACTGTATACGGTATCTTTAAATCTAGTAATTGTTCGTACTACTTGGCGAGTCTTTGCTGAGAATATTTGTACTCTAGTACTACTAGTCACTGCAAAATCATGAGGAGACTGAGGATTGAAATGTAGATGGTTAACTGCGTTATTCTCTTTAACTAGTAGCGGGTTTTTGAAACCTCTCCAATATCTTAGTTCGGGGGTTGTTTTAGCAGGTAAAACTGGGTTCCTAACTGGCTGGATCCTTACTGCCTGAGTCGACATTGTAAGGTCTGTGATGAGAAATAAATAAGAATAATACCTGAACACCTATATATTGTATTGCGTTCACAAAGTAGCTAAGAAGATTGATAAGGGTAGAAATATTTTTTTGGCCGATCATTTTTCATGTTCCTTACCCTGACATAATTTGGTCACGTGATTTCCACTCTCTTGTTTCTAATAAACTTATCCTGTTATTTCCGTGTTCATCTACATTGTTATTATCAAGGAACAAGTCTTCATATTTTATTTAAAAAGTGTTCAATTGTCTATAGCTCAAAATTAACGTTGCATGCATTAGCGGCCTATGCATATTGGGCATTAGAGTCATCATTTAGTCTTGGACTTCTAAGAGCCCGTTTACGCTACCAGCTTCGGTAGATGTTGGAAAATCAACAAAAGCTAATCGCTTTATTTTATTTACAATAAACATCACCAGTTGTCAACGCATTTCCAATGCTGTTCAGGAATAGGATGTCTTCTGTATGTGAGCACTATTTTACTAGTCCTCAAGTAAGGATGGGATCACACTTCTATCTACAATGTAATAACACTCTTACCACATTCATTCTACAGGTTCGCGCAATTGACCACCGTTTACTTTATTTTCTTATTCTATTCTCTCACACTTACTCTTTTGGCAGTATACAATAGAAAAAACTTTTTCCGACGCAGTAGAATGCCTTATTCGGTCATCTATCGGAATTAAACACCGAACATGTTTCAAACCCATCGGCCTAGGCACTTCCTTCATCCATGACGCCATATCAAACATGAATAGCTAAATCCTAAATCTGGCCAATAATATTCTTACCCCTTAATATCGGCAATTACCCCCACGCTCCTGCCCCCACCGGCGCATACTTTTCTTCCGATTCACAGTACGTACGACGAACCGACGATAAGGCTAACAGCCGCTAGGCTCAAATGTGCTGTAGAACGACATTTAAAATTTTTTTACTTCCCGAAATAAATGGCCGATGACACTTCATTGGCCCCGATAAATATTTCCTGATTGGATTTAAAAAATTAATTTAAAGTGAAATGAGATGAGTTATTAGTTGTTGATTTTTTTCCTGAAAACAATCGGCGCTCATCAGTGTTCATCATAGATGACTATCATTGTATACAACGTTGCTACTATCATATCAATCTGGTTGTAATAGTATTTTATAACGATAAGTTAAAAAACTTGACGATTAGCGTTCACATGCATGTTGGCCTACATAACCTCCTATCACACACTGCCAGAGAGCTCCTCTCTTGACCCCCTCCGTCTTGTCAACTATTTCCTCTTCTGGGTAATATCTCCGAAACAATCATGTCTTAAAGTTCAGAAAAGCGGTTTCGAGATCGCAATAAATAGACCTTTGAGCAGTGTTATATCACTTCACGTGAGGTATATTCTCTGTAAACAGTATACTCTAATGACGATGAGCTGGGATCCTCACAAGGTATATAATGAAGGCAATTTTTCCAATCGTTAGAACTCTATACAATGACTGAAGAGAAGAACAATCACGACTTTTCAGTCCTCAGCCTTTCCGATGATATTCCCATCGTGAAAGGTGCCGACTTGGCCATGGAGGTCGCTCTCCAGTCAAAGGGAATGGTAATAGATGAAGCAACAAATAGAAGAATCTTGCGAAAGACTGATCTATTTGTTTGCACTTTGATGTGTTTTGTCTATTGTATTCAATTCCTCGACAAGGTATCGAATGGCTATGCTGCTATAATGGGCCTCAGGACAGACTTAAATATGACCGGTAAGGAGTATTCCTGGGTGGGAAGTGCTTTCTATCTTGGGTATCTTGTATTCGAGTTTCCCGCCTCGTATACCCTTCAGAAATTCCCAATTGCCAAAACTGTAGGAACTTTCATCATTTTATGGGGATTTGTTCTCTGTATGACATCTCTTCCTCATAATTATGCTGGATTTATTACCACCAGAGTCATTTTAGGTATTTTAGAATCCACAGTCACTCCGTCTTTCGTTTTAATCACTTCACAATGGTATAAAACTGAAGAGCAGTTTACTAGAACTGCATTCTGGGTAAGATAGAAAAGAGAAATGTGAAAGAAAAGTTTTCAATTGTTACTAACATGTTGGTTGTAGGTTGGGTGTAATGGTATGGGGTCAGTTCTTGGATCTCTCATTGCTTACGGTCTGGCCAAAGCTGATTTGGCAGGGACCCTCCCAATAACAGGATGGAGACTTCTATATATCATTATTGGAGTAATTACTATTGCACTTGGAATTGCATTTATAATAGTTATTCCTGATACTCCCTCTCAAGCATGGTTTCTAAATGCAGAAGAAAGGTTATTGGTAGTTGAAAGAATTCGATCCAATAAGCAAGGATTTGGTAGTAGAAAGTTCAAGAAGGAACAAGTTAAAGAAGCATTCCTTGACATTCGTCTCTACTTGTACTTCTTCATTATGCTTTCAGGAAATATTCCAAATGGTGGATTAACCAACTTTGGCAGTATTCTTCTTACTGGAATGGGATTCTCCCCTTTGAGAGCTCTTCTAATGAATGCTCCTCAAGGAGGAATTGAGTTTATTGGTCTGATTGTTTTGGGATTGATTGTTAGTAAAACCAACAAAAGAATGCTCATGACCGTTTTCGGGGGTCTTATCAATATTATCTCGGCATGTTTATTGGCATTTCCTAAGAATCAAGGAGCACAATTGGCTGGATATTGTATTTTCGGATTAGTTCCGATTATCCTCGTGTCATTCCTGAGTCTTATTTCTTCAAACACTGCAGGACATACAAAAAAAGTCGTCTTCGGAGCCGTTACTCTGATCGGATACTGTGCTGGAAACCTAATTGGGCCTCAGACGTTTATTGCAACTGAAGCGCCTCATTATCGGTCAGCAAAGATAGCTATTGTTGTGAGTGTAGTAGTTGAGTTTGCCTTGATTTTGGCCACCTACTATGTCAATGTACGGGCAAATAGAATTCGCGACGAAAAAAATGAAAAGCTTCCCGAGGACTTTATCAATTCCGAATTCGCAGACTTGACGGACTTTGAAAACCCCGAGTTTCGTTATTCCATTTAGACCCTCGAAAATCGGGTCCCGGTCCAGGTCAGGGTGATGATGATATTGCTGTTTATTATTAGTTCCGTGTTGATTGATTACTGTTTTATCGTAAACAATTAGATATTTTTAATACAAAACCCGGGTTGGTTCCATCTAATCCATTTCAAGTTACATCATGTTTTACCTGATAACGGGTCAATGCAACGGATGTCTCAAAGATACTCGACCATCACCGCCAGACCAGTGAACTACCGACAGCTTATCTGAGATGCGATAGATAACAGCTCTAATATTTCTCCATCCGGTAGATTCAACGAGTATCAGCAATGTATATCACGGCTAATATTAAGGCCGATTACCTGGATAAGTATACTCAATCAGGACTGCCCCCGCCGACTGGCTGCATATTTTGTTAGGTAACAGTCAAACGTCTATTTTCACCTGGACCTAAAGATAAGGTTGTTAGATTTGCACCCCCCACTTCAGGGACCGTGTTACATGAGTCGTCCCTACTTCCGAATGCGGTAATAATGCTTCGATTATCGCTTATCTCAAGCACCCTGCTGCATATGGAGACCCCTTCCGAGAGATAGGAGACGTATATCCTACACAATTCAATCGAGAGGAGCGGAGCGGAGCGGAGTGGATAAGATCCTGCATAATCAGCAGTTGATCTCATGTTGATCGGATCCCCGATTAGCGCCTTTGGCAGATAAACAACCAATGATATGAGATAGTCGAGCATCCCGAGTAGAAAATAACCTCATAATCTACTCGAACCTGAGTTAAAAACGGGTTTCTTTGCAAGATAAGGTTTTTGATAAGCAGCTAGGTATGTTAGATAGACGTGTTAGATCGGCGTTTCGGTCTCTATCTATATCCATAACGTACATCTGAGACATCACGTCGTACGTTCGAAGGAGATCGACTTCCTCTCCCCCCCTCCTTTCCTATCACCGGGAGATTTGTGTCTGGTTCTTCGGTCAATTACCGGTTCGATCATCGCGATGTATAAAAAGGTATGAACATCCGCTCTGAAAGTTTAAATGAATTCCAAACAGATATCACAAGAAACTTCTTGCACAATGATTACAGAACATAACATGGTAGAGTCCAAGGACGCTGGTATCATTGAAAAAAATGTTGAAGTAGAAGTGTCCGAAGTCAAGGACATCAACCTCAAAAGTGCCGATTTGGCCATGGAGGTTGCTCTCCAGTCATATGGTTTAGAAATTGATGAAGCCACAAACAGAAGACTCTTGCGTAAAATTGATCTTTATGTTTGTAGTATGATGTGTCTCGTTTACTGTATTCAGTACCTTGACAAGGTCACAAACAGTTTTGCAGCTATCATGGGTCTTCGTACTGATTTAGAGATGACTGGAATTGAATATTCTTGGGTTGGAAGTGCCTTCTATCTTGGTTATCTTGTTTTCGAATTCCCTGCTTCTTACTCTTTACAAAGATTTCCTATTGCCAAAACTGTCGGAGTTTTTGTCATTGTTTGGGGATTTGCTCTCTGCATGACCGCACTGCCTCACACTTATGCTGGTTTTATTACTACTCGTACCATCCTTGGCATGCTGGAAAGTGCTGTCACACCTGCTTTTGTTCTCATTACTTCTCAATGGTATAGATCTAGCGAACAATTTACTAGAACTGCTATCTGGGTCAGTTGTAATGGTATGGGAGGCGTTATCGGTGCTTTGATCGCCCATGCTTTAGCTAAGAGAGATCTGACAGGAACTCTCCCTATGGTAGGATGGAGATTACTTTTCATTATTGTTGGTGTTGTTACTATTGCTCTTGGTATTCTGTTTGTTCTTGTTATTCCTGATACTCCATCTAAGGCATGGTTCTTAACTAAAGAAGAGAGACTGTTGGTTGTTGAAAGAATCCGTTCTAACAAACAAGGTTTCGGTAACAGAAACTTCAAAGTTGAGCAACTGAAGGAAGCTTTCACAGATGTTCGTCTTTATTTGAACTTTTTGGTCATGGTTCTTATTGATATTCCTAATGGAGGACTAAGTAATTTCGGAAGTAAGTTTTTGTTCCTGCATGGACCCTAACCCCAATCTATATCCGATCATCATACTAACGCAAAAACAATAGGTATTCTTCTTACTGGTATGGGATATGATCCTTTGGGAGCTCTTTTAATGAGTGCGCCTACAGGTGCAGTAGAGTTTGTTGGATTGATTCTTTTTGGCCTGGTTGTAGGCAAGTTCCAACACAGAATGCATGCTGCTCTTGTTGGTACTGTGATTAACATTATATCTGCTTGTTTATTGGCGTTTCCCAAAAATCAACAAGCACAGTTGGCTGGATACTGTCTATTTGGATTGTCGCCAATCTGCTTTATCTGTTATTTGAGTAATGTTGCTTCTAACACTGCTGGTCATACCAAGAAGGGTATCTTCAATGCTGTAACATTGATTGGATACTGTGTTGGTAACCTTATTGGACCCCAGACCTTTATTGCTACTCAAGCCCCGTCTTATAGCTCTGCTAAGATTGCCATTGTTGTTTGTTACGTTCTTAGTTTGGTTTTGATTGCCCTCACTTACTATATCAACCGCAGAGCTAACAAAATTCGTGATGAAAAGAATGAGAAACTTCCAGAGGATTTCATCAACTCTGAGTTTGCTGATTTGACAGATTTCCAAAATCCAGAATTCCGTTATGCCCTCTAGATTTTTGTTTTGTTGACCTTTTTTGTTTGATTATAATCATATATTCTCTCTTTATTTAATACTTATTCCGTTACGTCCCTAGATAATAACACTTGATGATTCTGAAAAATCTTAGGTTACGATTAATACTGTTAACAGTGATACGAAGCACATAGCAGCCAGTGCTACAGATGACTTGACAGCAGAGCTCTTTTTAGATGCTGTAGTCGAAGCAGCAGCAGCAGAAGCAGTGGAGGTCCTGCTTCCGCTAGCAGGAACACTTGTAGCTTTGCTTAGAGAGGAAGAAGCGCTTTCTTGGTTTGCAGACGCAGAACCGCCTGACCCAGAGCCGGCAGATCCAGAGCCACCAGCAGAACCAGTAGAAGCGGTAGGCCCTGAAGTTGGAGTTGGAGAAGTCACTAAAGACGCACCATTAGCCGACTGAGAAGCCCCGCCTCCATTTCCCGATGCCTTCGAGGCAGCTAACGCAACAGTAGCACTTGGACCAAGCGAAGTTGGTACTGAGCCAGCATCGGCTGAAACTGCTGTCGGCAGAAAACTATTTAAACCTGAGTAGTGTTAGTAATTACCCATCCTTACATTCTTGTCTATTACACTTACCTGCGAACTTAGTGAGCTGAGCAGATTCGAAGGACTCGATTCCGGGCAGAAGAGTACTAAACGCTTGAATGTTGTTAGTTTAATGTTAATTTATTTTTCTTTGCTCCATTCTAATTATTCGACTTACCGCCAAATTCTTTACTAAGAATAGATTTAAGATTCGGAAATTCAGTCTGAAGAGCTAAACGCGAAAGTTAGAATATTTGTAGTTGGTTCAATTTTAATTCAACGAACCTGCTATGACAGTGCTTTCAATTGCAGCGATTTTGGTCAAGGGAATTTCTCCAGTGATAGTGCCAAATTCATTGATCAGAGTTTGTACAACTTGCTCCCAAACACTTTCGAAACCAGCAGGCAAAGAAGGGAATGGGAACGCGCCGCCGAATGGATTCTGCGCTTGAACTATAATTGCGAACACGCTGATAATCACGCACAATGGTTTGATAATCATCATTTTGTTTCAATTGACCAGTAATTAGTCTCTTAATATTTAGAGTTGCTGAGAAAACACAAAGAGTATATATATATACATATATATTCAGCCATTTTCCTTGTGGGCAGTAAGGTACGCCTTTGTTTAAGCCATGCTTTTCCAGAGCATGGCCAATGGCAGTCACACCCCTCAACCATAGTATTACGGCCAAAATCTGATTAGCCGATACGTGAAGGCTAGACAGAATGACGAACAAACAAACTACTGCACAAGTGCGCATAAATGCACGATAGATCATGGGCAATGCATGCCATCTCAACCTTAATCTCGCTGCTTAACTGAGATATAATGCAGGACCCCGAACAAGTTTAGCACAATGATAAAATTCTTTTCTCCTCTACTAAACTCGATTTCTGCTGGGCAGTATCTCATGATCAGGCCAAAATAGTGTGTAACCGATTATTAGAACCAATGGAATCACTAACTATAAGTGTGGATATGGTGGTAGATAATAAGGCAGTGGGAATAGTGGAGAAGTGGACTAGCGAACATATGCTGGCACTCCCAGTGCCAGTGTCTGGCCTTCTAGTCGACTCGAGCGAAGCGAGAGGAGCAACGGGTCTGGGCAGAGCCCAGCCGGCGGCGGCTGGAGTTTTGGGTCAATTATTTCAGTTATATCTTTATTTTCATCGCCCCTGGTCTACCTCCGACAGCTGGCTCGTTTGATGGGTGCCCCTTTCAGCACAGAGCGTTGTCTGTTACTATATCATAGCATCATGGAAGTCTTGTTAGTTGCAGGTTAGACCTGGAAACAGTACCCAGTTCCGTTTCCTAGCCCATGAGAAAATAATATATACAGACACGTAAATAGGATTATTCATATCCTTATTTATGTCTTTGAGACCATAATAGCATATAAACTAGTAATCCCGTAAATTGCCCACATTAGCAGGTCAGGTGAGACGATGTACCCATGCGGCTGATTTATGGTTTAAGTAGTGTTTGAAGAAGGAGTAGAGGGCTCGGAATCTAATAGTGGCATGACTGAAAATGAAAATGCCCAAACTGCTGAAGATGCTGTAGACGCGTCGGCGCGTTCGACTGATTCTCCTTACTTCGTCGCATTCAAACCCCGTCTGAGCCGAGTAGAACAGTGCTCTCAGGAACCGAACGCGGCAAGCGCCACTGTTTGACGCGGTGCAGATTACCCGGCCGAATGATTTAGTCCCAGCGAGCAAACGTATATAAACACGCGGCATTCTCCAGTTCATGTTTTTCTTCTTTCTTCTTTTTTTTCTTCAGTCCGTTCTGCGGGCTCCTTGTCGTTCCTGATGGCAAGTAAAATACTAGGGCTAGCCAATATTATAACCATCTTAGGCAGTTCTTTCTTTTCCGTCAAACAAAAGAAGATAGTTTAATATTGAAAATGTCTGGTATGAAGTCTCGTTCGCTTTAAATGGAGCTGTCATGTTCAGATATTTGATTACGGGACCATGTTAATAGTCACGGCTAATTGTCCGAGAGATTAGGGATCTCGTTAACTGGTCCGTATTTAATAGTTTTGTTGACGCTTCAGGCGGAGGCTTGATATTGAGAAAAAGTTTTCGAACAAAACTGATGTTTGAGCTGCTGTGTGAAAAAGATCCCTGTTTTTTTCGGGAAAGAACAAGTTACTTCCCTGCTTGGGTATAATGTGCAAGTCGGTTGTGACTTGTGTTGGAGTTCTTGATTGGGAACCCTTGCAAAGGGAAGACCGGATTTCCTTGGACCTGACAAGGTCTAACCGGCCGTTCCTGATGCATGGTAGTCAATGTTCTTTGACGATAGGGTTATCGAATATGGTGTGTGAAAAGAGGGAGAAGAATTATGATAACAAGAATGAATAAGAATACATTGGGACCTGATATTGAGGCCGTTAGTTGCCTGCACTATATTGCGACTACCCTTGAGGAAGTCTTAGAACACGCTGAGAAATGCTGATTAGAATTGCTTGTTTGACTCAATATTTATGGGGAGAAGTCGAAGGTTTATTTACCCCTACCTGTTAAAAGAGTTTACTAGCAGAAAAACTATAAAAGAACTTGCTTTTAATGGCAGTTTCTTTATTGATGACTGCACAATTGTTCGAAGTCGCTATCTTCAGTGGCTATCAGAACCTATGAACTCGCCCTCAAGTGAGACATAGTTATGGAAAACAAAAGTCCTACTCTCCGTAGGCAAATACAACGATGACCCTACTCTTGACTAGAAATGTCAATTACCAAGTCCTATCGCTCCTCCATAGGCAATATTGAATGAAGGTCCTACTTTTGAGTAGATAAGTATTGAAAGTCCCACTCTCCTTCGTGGGTATGAAGATCCTACTATATGTAGTGCAGTGAAAAGTCCTATCGTACGCTATAGGCAGAACAGTGATCCTACCCTCCAACCAGTAGACAGGGTAGAGAAGATACTACTTCTATGTAGTAGACAAATATTGAAAAGCCCTACACCAGTAGTAGGCAGAACAGTGAAGATACTACTTTATGTGGTAAAGAAATATTGGTAAGTCCTACCGGATCGTAGGCGGATATGGAAAAGCCCTATAGTTACTAGGCAAAAGTCCTACCAGGTCGTAGGCAGACATCGAAAAGCCCTATAGTTCTAGGCAGAAGTCCTACTCCGAGTTAGTTAGGCAAACACCGAAAAGCCCTATAGTTCTAGGCAGAAGTCCTACTGCGAGTTAGTTAGGCAAACACCGAAAAGCCCATTGTTACCAGTCCAATGGCATTAAATACATCGTCCTGTAGCAAGGGCCTGAAGTAAGTTGCTACATATCCTGTTGGGATCAGGTTTATTGAACTCCCTGCGTCTGTTAGGTTTGGGAACCTCAGATTATTCGAAATCCTTTGCTAGGTGGCCCTATCAATTCGGGCAATAATAGATTGATTAAGTATATCGTGTCCGTGGCTCGCGTTTTCTGTTAAGAGAGTTTTTTTTGAATAAATTTTTTTCTCTACAAAGTTGCTTGGGTCGTTTCCTGGTCTGCTACCGGCTGCTGGGCTCCGCCCAGACCTGTTCGTCAGCCTTGCACTCTTCCGTCGCGCGTAAGCTGCTAGTCTTCACGAGATAGCCGCGCGCTTTGTGTTTACGATATCTACACAAACATGCTATCTTTCTACACAATTACTTCACACCACTGGTGCCATGTCCATTAAACGAGGTATGTATAGCAGGGATCCCGTGCGATAGAATACAAAGGTCAGAGGGGCCGAGCGGCGCCCGGATGCTGGAGGCTGCTGAGGCCTCAACTAACGGTAAGCAGAATCCATTTGGGCAGCTCAGCCCGCAACGACTCGTGGAACAGGTGTTCATCTGTCTTATGACCCTCGTTCCAAGAGAATTGCTTATGCAGCAAATAAGTCGATTCATGTCCGATCGGTGGACGAACCTGAGATATCGGTTCAGTATACCAATCACGCACAACCAACTACAGTGGCCAAATTCGCTCCCTCAGGTTTTTATGTCGCTTCAGGGGATTCTGCTGGAAACGTCAAAATTTGGGACGTGGCTGGCGAGGACATGATTACGAAAGGTGAATATCAGGTAATTCAGGGTAGAATTAATGATTTGGCTTGGGATGCAGATAGCCAACGAATAATTGCTGTTGGCGACGGAAAGGAAAAGTATGGTCATTGCTTTACTGCAGATTCGGGCAATACTGTCGGGTCTATTGCTGGTCATTCAGCAGTAGTAAACTCGGTATCAATTCGCCCTGTGCGTCCCTATAGAGCGGCTACTGTTGGTGATGACGCCAGATTGGTCTTTTATCACGGTCCTCCTTTCCAGTTTGCGCTGTCTCATCAGGATAAACATAGTAATTTCGTCCAAGAGGTTCAATTCTCTCCCAGTGGAGAATATATTGCCTCAGTTGGCTCTGATCGTAAGATTGCACTCTATGATGCGAAATCAGGAGAATTCTTGTGCTTCGTTGAGGACGCTGACGGTCATAAGGGAAGTATATTTGCGATTGCCTGGTCTCGAGATTCTTCCAAATTCGCGACCGCTTCGGCCGATCAGACCGTTAAACTGTGGGATGTGAATTCCAAGAAATTGGTGAAAACATGGAGTTTTCCGGCAGGTCTAGCAAACCATCAAGTGGGTGTTGTTTTTGCTGACGATCATATCATATCCTTGTCATATTCTGGGGATTTCAATTATCTTCGAGAAACCTCGGACAGTCCTGTTAAGACTGTTGTTGGTCACCAGAAGAGTATCACCAGCTTAGCGTCTATTTCGTTAGATAAGCCATTGGTCAGTGGTTCTTACGACGGCAGAATTGTCCATTGGGACAGTACCAATCCTTCAGCTAGTACCGCTATCCAGGGACATACTGGACTTGTAGTCGGAATAGTTTCTGATGGTGACAAGTTATGGTCTGCTGGTTGGGATGACACTCTCAGATTAGTGGGTAGCGATTCATTCGTTTCATTAGCTGCTCAACCCAAGGCAGTTGCGTCAAATGCCAATGGCCAGGTGGCGGTAGTAGGAGAGTCATTTATCCAGGTTTTTGAAAACGGCAAGCAAATTTCTTCTAAGAATTCATTGAATTTTCCTGCCCAATCTATTTCCATCAACAAGACTTTGGTGGCGGTCGGTTCATCCAATAATTCAATCCATCTTTTTAACCTTGACTTGACTCCTGCCAGTATCAAACTTGATCCTCTTCGTTCAGCTGTCACTTATCTCTCTTTCTCTCCTAATGGCGAGTACCTTGCCGCTGGTGATACTTCTGGTAAGATCACTTTATACAGCATTCCCGATCAAACAGTTGTGACTGGACGATGGGCTTTCCACACTAGTCGCGTTACCAGCATTCATTGGCACCCATCTGGCGAATACGTAGTTGCTGGTTCAGCCGACACTAATATCATTATTTACTCTGTGGCTAATCCGAGTAAGAACATAAAATATCTTAATGCTCACAAAGATGGTATCAACTCTGTTCTTTGGACCTCTGAGTCCACATTTGCAAGTGCGGGTTCAGATGCTACAATCAAGCATTGGTCTGTAACCCTGTAAGTTCAATATAGACTGTAATTGTTTACTCAGACGATTTAAACCATGAACCCTGGGCAGAGCCCAGCCGCTGGAGGCAAAAAGAAGAGTAGAGATTTTCATTTAATATATATTACTATTCAGCCCGTACCGGCGGCCTTGAACCATTGTGACATGCAACTTTCAGTATGTAGATTGTTGATTTCAGTAAACATTCCTGGCTCACAACCTCGGCATTTAGGAGACGATGGGCAGTTGAAATATGGAAAATGTTTATAGCCAATGTCTTTGAAGTAATGTATCTTTGACTTGTCAGCCATCATTGCTAATGCTATACTGTGTACTGGGGCATCTCCCCATCTTTCATAGAAAAAGCCTCCGTTACGATCAAGATAATCAAAATATTCTTGATAAGGTTTTGACCGGAAAAATTCCAGACTGCCAATTTCAAAATTACTCCAGAAATGGCATGTCGAATATCCATTTGCTTTGTCGTTATGATCCTGACGTTCGTCGTGGGCAATCCATTGAAGGGCATTATTAGGATGGATGTATTCCGGATTCCGCTCGAAAAATTCCTTAGATGTAGGCCATAGTGTACGAATGGATTCGGGTGAATCATAAAGATTGATCACGAACCCATATACTTTGTCATTCGTTTGCATATAGGCAAACACATCATAATCAATGTCGCAGTAGAAGTCAGTCTTGGGCTCAACTCGCCAGTAATATTTGTATTGATCCAATGCCGGATTAAGAAAGAATTTACCAGAATTCCATCGACACATTCTATGGTATGATGGCATATCAGCATATTGCACATTATCCTTGTTCTTCATCTCGATACCAAGCTCTGCCGCCTTTTCACGATCAATCCATTCCGGTTCCATCCAGTCTTTGGATTCGATTCTAACAAAAGTACAATTACCACCCGTGGCTTTAAGAGCAGCATTCTTGAACTCTTCAGTAAACTCGTCGTCATTAAAAAATGTCCAGGGGTAATTAAATTTGTTGTTAAAGGCACTTTCAATTTGAATAATTGTGGTCATAAGATCCTTGGCTTCACTGTTCCTAACCAGAGACATTAATGTTGCAGGTACTCGTTGATCCGTTTCATCCGGTCTAGTCAGCCCCCCAACTGGTTCCAATTCTTCATCGAAAAGTGGATTTTTCGCATCCTGCTGGTTGTGTGGGTGATCAGCGGAATAACCTTTGCTTAAATCAACATTTTTTTCTGGTACAAAGTCACTTTGAGCTATTCGTTCTCCATAAGCATTTCTGTCGAGTAGATTTATATCCGTAAAAACATATGCTAGAATAGTCAAAGATATGAATGACGTTAACAATCCACCTATAATAATGACTGGCCGACGAAGAAACCGTGATAACATGATGAGGAAGAAGAGTGGGCCTGGATATCACTACCACCGTTGGCAGTGGTGTGTATACAAAGTTTGAAGTATCAAGAAAGCTTATTATTCTGTCGATTATCTCTCAGATTTGATTCCAAGAATTATTTCCAAGTATAGAAACAGCAATGACAACAACAGCTACTGTTCATCTAACTTACGCATATGTAAACGACAATAAATTATGTTCGAGAACGTGAACTTTATTCAATATATTTTGTCTGGATATTGATCGGCAATGCGTTGTTGGCTTTTACTACATTTTTGTGGTCCAAGCTTCCAAAAGGAATAAGAATTGTTTTATCTATTAGAACAAGGAGTTCAGTTTACTCTTATGTCATGGCGCTTGTTAATGCAGCGATTATAATACCAAAAACAAACAACATAATAATTGAATGAAGCTTTTACTCAACGCTGTGTCGAGAAGCATTACTAATAGTTTCCTATTCTCTCTACTAGGGTGTTACGAAGCGGCTCTTGCCGTTATCAAGACTGGGCAGGTCTCAGCTCGTCGTATCGACAATCCTTTCATATTTCTATCTACGTTCACATTCAAGGGAGTCCGAATTGAAGCTTTTCGGGAAGAATTGTGGCAGATCGTTGCATTGTTCGCGGTAGTAGGACCCAAAAAGAACTTATCAGCCAACGGCTGAACCTGTATTCAGAAGAAGATTTCACTGACATCATAAGAACGAACGAGATACCACGAAGTAGCCAGCTTCACCCACCTGAAACAAGTGCACGCACGAACTACAATTTAATAAGAAAAAGGGACTACAGCAACAAACGACAAGCGACGGACAGCAGATAACAGGCATCAGAGAATCAACAGCTATTCAATACAATGTCCAATAAATACAAGATTGTACTGATTTGGACCACTGCCGATTGTGGCTGCATAAGCACATCTGCAGACATATTCCTCCGGAGATCGATAAGAGCAGCTGCTGGAGTATGGAAGTATTGGAATCAGGCCTGCTAACTGTTGTATATAAAGATAAGATAGTATTAGAGACACCATTGACATGGTTGATATTTACTTGTTCTCCCTGCCGGCTCCCGTTCATGCACGTTTATAAGAGACTCTTTGGTTTCTACTGGCCATCTAAATGGGATGTAATTTCTTGTAACATATATACTGGTTTCATTCTTTTCGGCCAAGTTCGATAGTAATATTATATTAATATTAAGAAATATATTAATAGTACTGAAATATATACCCCTGAGTAGGTGAGGAACGGAGAACGGCTAGCGTCCTTGCCCTTATCATGCATGATACCCTTGACCTTCTTCTCCCAGTCATGTGATATATTTTAGTCGAAGGCAAGATATAAGATATATCATCTACCATCAGTCTCAGTAAGCAGACATTGACTGTTCCGTTCTTGCGAGATCTAATTGAAGCCGAGATGTCGGTAAGAGGAAATTTGGCGATGACTCAAACTATGAGCAATGATGGAGGTTAGTAAAAGCTCGCTCCGCTCGTTGCTTGCTCTGGGCGGAGCCCAGCCGTCGGAGACAGCTGAGGGTGTGGTGGAGATGCTAACAGAACGAGCAGATATGTGTCCCATTTGTAAGTCATCTCGATATTTAAATCCAGATATGAGGTTTCTAGTGAATCCAGAATGCTATCATAAAATGTGTGAGAGTTGTGTTGATCGGATATTTGCCGTTGGACCTGCTCCGTGTCCATATGCTGGGTGTGGAAAGATTTTAAGAAAAAACAAGTTCAAGACCCAAGTATTTGAAGATTTAGGTGTTGAGCGAGAAGTGGATGTTCGCGCAAGAGTCAGCCGAACGTTCAATAAAAGACAACAGGATTTTGAATCTTTACAGGAATACAATGACTATCTGGAAGAAGTGGAGAATATTATATTCAATCTCGTCAACAGAGTAGATGTAGAGGCTACAGAAGCGAAATTACAGGCATATGAACAAGCAAATAGAAATATCATTCTTGCCAACTCATTACGGCAGAAGCAAGAGGACGAACAGATGGAAGAACTACAATCTTTGGAGACTCAACGACGTCGTAAAGCACAGATGTTAGCGATACAAGCAGATGAAGACGAGCGACGCATAAAAGAACAATCTGAAAAAGAATTTGTCCGTCAATTGGCTACCAGTGACGGAGATGCGTCTGCAATTATGAAAAATGTATCTAACATGGCTCTTAAACGGTCTAGTGCGCGTAGAAGACAGTTGGAGGATGATCTAAGAGAGCCTTTAGGTTTTTCATCGAGATTGTCGCCATTCGGAGGGCGAGGAAGTACTCCTGGCAATGCCACACCATTCACGCCATTCAACGGAGACCGCCAGCAACAGTATTTATTCAATGTCAATGACGAATATTTCGATCCGCTAATGAGTGACGTGATGAATAACCCTCAATATAGAGCATCTGGGTTCTCCACAAAAGGGTCATATCGACAGGCTCTTGTCAGTGCATTTTTCGGCCTGGGATGCAACATCCAGCAAGAGAAACAATCATCACCTACGGTTGCGGTTTAATGGTATATAATTCTGACGGCTACCCGGACTTTGCCCGAATCCGTTGCTGCTACTCTCTATGCTGGTTTGCCGTATAGAAGCATGGCTCAGCTGAATTTATAATTTATATTAATGACCTCGTAATGAAATAGCGCCTATTATTGCTGCACTATCCGTTGTTTTATAATTCTGCGCTGGTTAGTAGGAATCCTTCCGGGGAAGATTTTGCAAGACGTACCTTTTTCACAACCGCTAGATCAGTATATGGGTTGGTAGCATCTATTGACGTTATTTCAGTCCCACGGATGTGCGTAGTGAGAAATGAGTGGCATGACTCCACAGTGTTGCTGGAATTAGCTGGAATCAGTTTGATGGCATACAGCGAGCTGGTAGTGTCTGAAATGCCAAACCGCCGCAGTCCATCCATGATGTTGTTATTTGGAGACATACAGAAGACCGCTTCGGCATGAATATTTCGCGTGCGTAAAAACCCGCTTTCGGTGTCATTCACAGCTCGGTAGCTAGCAACAAGAACCTGGTCAAGGGACACAACCGTTGCTGCGTCGATAAAAGCATATTCAAAGTCGCTGTTTCCGGACAAGAGCTCTATTCTAATTTCCGGAGCATTCGTCACGTTAGTGAATAACGTTACGAGGACTGTATAGTCGAATTGGGCAAAATTCGTTATCAACATGAAAGGCCATGGAGAAGAAAAGGTTGGCGATGATGCTTGTGTAGTAGAAAAATATTGAGCCCAGCCTACACCAAAGAACCTGAGCCGCACTCAGGGGGCAGAGGTATGACATCGCGATAATGATGGGGAATGATGAAGGCACCGCGCACTTTTCAATTTCAATCTATCTCCGCTAGAATTATAGCAATAAGAAATTGGTACACCGGTTCGAACAGAAGCCATTCATCGAAGGTTTGTGTCACGGAGATGGCGGGCCGGATGGAGATGCGGCGTAAGAGCCGCACACGCAGCTCAAGATAAGGAGAGGCGATGCTACAAGACAAAACAAAACAAAACAATCGTTATTTCCCGCCAGGGTAGTAATAATCCAATGTATTTACCGTCGATATCTATATCTCCCATACTGGAGCGAGATAATAATGGTAATGAAATCGCGTGCGATTGGGATGATGTCTGTTATTATAATACCGCATGGTATAGTTACGGCCGATGGTTGGTGGTTGCGGCTATCGCAGTGACATTCTTCCTGATTCTATTTTTCATGAGGCGAAATGCTGCAAAAAGAATTAAAGCGGGCAGAGCTCCAATGTCTGGTACTGCGTGGCTGGTGCCTCCTTCGTATCATCAAAGCCAAACAGAATACACTACTCAAGAACCACCGGCCGCTCCTGCTTACAACCCATCATTAGGTCAAGAGGATGCTGGTTATTATGATGCATATGGAAATTTCATTCGGCATACTCGCGAAGGCTCTGGACAGGCAGTTGGACATGTTGGACCTCCTCCTGGACCTCCTCCAACGGACAGTAGTACAATACGACCCCCTTCGGCGGTTTTACACCATCAACAACAGTTTGGCTATGAACTGGGTAACATTTATCCAGCTGAGCGAAAGTCGTCTACATTTGCATCTCCCACACCTCCTCTGCCAGCATATCCAGGGTCTGGCTCAGGGTCCGGTTCAGGGTCCGGCTCAAGGTCCGGCTCGGGGTCTGGTACCACTATAAATCTTGGGGGAGCATCTGAACCCCCTGTAGATAATCCCGATCTCTTAGTTGCCACTCCCCCTCCGGCGCACACTTATCCAGGCCCTCCTCCTGGTCCTCCTCCAGGTTCGCCTTCTGGCCATCAACAACTCTAATTCTTGACTCTTTCCCTCCTTTTTCTTCTGTAGTGTTTAATTTGCATGCCATGTCTGTCGTTGTCAAACTTTGTACTGCCTGCACCGGCTGGGGTCCGCCCAGAACTAGAGCTCCGCTTTGCTGAGTAGCTAAGAAAAAGGTACCCTGCGTTACGCACCCTTTGCCCTGCCTCATCAACTCTAATCGTGCATGATATGCTCGAAACGCAACTCATAAACCCGGAGTCACACCTACTCTGACGAGTCTTGGCAGAGCCGGTGGAGATATTTTAAATAACATGTTGAAGCTTCTATTTACTATAATGAACATTAACAAAAAAAATTATAAAATAATAAAAACAATAACAAACAAGAATATTAACAACAACGTTAATTCATAAAACTTTAGTTACACTTTGAAAAAATAGTATACCACTTCCTCCCCTCCTAGTCGTCGTAAAATCGTGAGTTGAATCATGCAAATCTGTATACATATATACCTTCTTTTGAACTATTTCTTGAGCAGACTTAAAAACTCTTCTCTAGTCCTCTGTGCTTCTCTGAATCTACCAAGCATACAACTGGTAGTTGTGCTACTACCAGGCTTTTGTACTCCTCTCATAACCATACACATGTGACTTGCTTCCATTACAACAGCTACTCCTTGAGGCTGTAGTAATTCCCATAATGCCATGGCTACCTGTTTGGTAAGTCTTTCTTGGACTTGCAATCTACGAGCAAACATTTCTGCTAATCTCGCCAACTTGGATAGCCCCAGTACTCGAGAGTTGGGGATATATCCAATATGAATTTTGCCATAGAATGGTACTAGATGATGCTCACATAAACTGAATACATCAATGTCCTTTACAATGACCATTTCGTCGTGATCTTCTTCGAAAATAGCATTCTTGATAACATCTTGGACGTTATCTTCATATCCTTTTGTGAAAAATAACATTGCCCGAGCATATCTTTCAGGGGTCTCTAATAACCCCGATCTATTAGGATCTTCTCCTAACTCTAAAAGCAACGTGCGAACAGCATCAGCAATTCTCTTTTCACGAGCAGCTTTCTCTTCTTCGCTCGATTCAAGTCGTTCTCTAGCTCCTACACTTGGCCAAGATAGTCCATCATAATCGATTGGATTCATGTACGGAGATGAGGGCCTGGCATCTGCAAATCTTGTCAAATGTTTAATATATTTTGGATATTGATTTGGGGCATTGGCGACAGGACCGGAAGGCGCTCGATGATGAGTCGGTGCGGGAGAGACCACATCAGGGTGAATACGAATCCGAGGTGGATGACCAGTCACAGATTCTGATCCAGTCGCACCGCCATCAGAATCTGTAATTGCTGATTCATCTGAAGAAGGATGAACAGCAGAAGCTGATAAATCTAGCTTAGAAGGGTCTGTGTAAGCCATTATTTGTGATGTTACTTGAATGAATAAAAAATAAAAGAAAATGTAATTGCAGAATTACAGCTTTATCTTTCTTTTTCTTGTCTTATTATGATTTGTTCTTTCTTTGGAGGAATCAAAGAAAGAGAGACACAGAAAAAGTTTCATTCAGCATGTGAAGTTCCTAATGCACCTCTCTTTCAACGATGACTCTCTCTGTGTACTGGTGAGAACAGTTTTGACGGTACTACCCCTGCCCCAGTGACATGAGGACGCCGCGTGCATCGCGGCCACTTTTTCACTTATGTCTTATCTGGTTTTTTTCTTTGGATAATATTGGGTGATAAGGTGTCGCATTATATTAAAGATAGTTCTGGATTGCTGAGGACTTACTGACTACAGCAACGCAGGATGGTGTGGTGAGACCCAATTTTTTAGACGGGTTTTAAGACTGAGCGGCGTCTGCGGCATGCAAATCCAATGCTTGGAGAACAATAAGGTCTGGTTGCCGATTATTTTCGTTTCAACTGGACTGTCGGGTATGTTTCATTTTTGAAATCGTAGAGTGCAACCCAGGACCAGCTCTAAATGAATCCCTGGGCCGCAGATCAGCTAGCATTGCCTGTGATAGATGAAGGTCAGGGGCATAATGACTTATCCGCCGTTTGGACAGGTGAAGTGGTTCTAGATGCGCCATATAACTCAGGGGGTGGTGATAATAGTGATGGATTATGGGAGGACGATGCGGATAAAGCTGATAGTAGCAATGACTTGGAAAACAAGTCGCAAATCCCACAGGAGACTGTGGGGCTCGGAATTGTCGTAAATGAAACCGGAAATGAAGTTCCTGGTGATGCTTCAACCAATCCAGGAGATGGTGACCTGCTTAACGGGGAAACCTCAGCAGAAAGTATATCTGAAGGTGGCGAAACGGCTGACAACAATGAAGGTGATGTGTTTGGTGATTTTGAAGACAATCCTCCATCCGACTTGACAAAAGAGCCACTAGAGACAGCGAGCAGTAATCCTGACCAGTCCTCCTCATTAGTCAATCCAGACATTCTAAGCAAAACTATCAACTTCCATAAACCTCTACATTTTTTGATCGACAATCTGTACCCGGACAATTTAGATTCTAAATCCGAATCTAAATCTCAATCTGAATGTCAATCTGAATGTCAATCTGAAGATGCCTTAATTCCTCTCTCGATTCTCGACATTCCTGTAATAAATACACCCTATACCCCTCGTAAGCTCTACAATGCGTTTAGCAGGCCAACTCGTCAGTTTCTTGCAGTTGATTCTAAGCCAGAACCAATCGTCCGATGGAATCAAAGCGCAGTGTCAAAGGAATTGTCAGAAATCCTTCAGATTTGGAAGCAAAAGGGCTATCATTTCGGTCAAAAGGATAGATTCGGCTGGAATTCGAATAGAAGAGGAATTTCTGACAGATCTATGACATCTTCAAAATCTAAAGAGACAGCTGAGCCGGCAATTGTCCCTCTGAATACTCACAGTCAAGAGAAAGTTCACCTTCAAACCCATCTCTTAACTCGTCCTCAAGATTATCCACAGAGTCACCCTCAAATTCAAGCTAATTCCGAAGCACATTATCAAAAACATTCATTGCATACCCATGATCCAGTTGCCCCCAACAAGAATATCAAATCACTTCTGTTGAACCCTCAAACAGAAAGTACTGTCGCTCGTCACGTATTGGCGGACTTGCAATTTTCGTCACCTCCTGGGACCCCACAAACTGCATCACTATTCCAAATGTTATCATCTCCGCATGGTTCTTCCAATCCTAGCAGCATCAGAACTGCATCTCCTCAAAGCATAAGATCGTCATCACCAGAAGGTCTTCAGACAAAAACAAATGACATTGTAACCTCTTCCAAGCATTCTTCTGCTGGCTCGCTAAGCAACATAGTTCCTGCTTTAGCCCCAGAGGAAGCAACAACTGCTGGTCCCATGACTAGTTACGATTTTTCAATTTTTGAAAAGCCAGTAATTCTTTCAACTCATACTACCGCTCCATTAGACACAAAGCCTCTTTCTTCATCGGCTAACTCTATTGATTTCTCAATATTCCAGTCCCCAGCATCTCGGCCTATCTCACCTAAACCATTGACGTCGTTAGCAGTTTCTCAGATTGCCGTGCCATCTCCCTCTCCCTCTCCAACCCTTTCTCCTCATACTTCCCAATTTGCATCTTCTCCGGCGGTCAACTTTGGACCTATTGTACGGACGAAAGATAAGGAAGACGCGACAATTGATAGAATTGTGTCCTCTTTACCTGACCTTTCCTTTTTGTTATAATATTATTGTATCTATAGATGAATATTATGCTACCATATCTAATTCTAGAGGGTTCAAAGTAGTCTACCTACACCTCTACATGTTGGACATGTTTCGTCGCCGAAAAAGTCGGAAACCATACCACGACCTCTACATCTTCCGCACAGAACCCCTCCAATAGAAGGATCGCCTGGTGGCACGAACCTTGGAGCTAGTGCCCCAGGCTGATGTGGTACATAACTAGTCGTTGGGCCCATGAATGGACTCATAAACGACCCAAAGGGATTATAGTAACTCGGGCCAGAGTGTACAATTTGTACATTGCCTGACTGGTGGGCAAACCGTCCATAACAATCTTGACAAGTTAACCCATTCTTAAGTTTGATTCCTGTATTATTACATTTATAACAGTAATAACCGGGAGGATATGTGAATGGAAGATTGGGATTTTGAGGCGGCGGTCGACCATACTGTGACGGTCGCCCACTAGACGGTCTATGATTATATTGTTGCTGGCCATGAGAAGGGTGATTCTGTCCGTATGAATGTTGGTTCGTTCCTGGAAATGAAGATGATTGCGGTCTTGGTGGTCGTTGTGGAGGTCGTGGTGGGCGTGACGGTGGTGGTCTATGATTCGGCGACGACGGCAAGGAAATCTGCTGTTGTAAATGAGGCGGAATATTACTAGCTCCCGTAATAGACATCCCTGGTTCTGCCTCGGGTGTATATGGAGGAGGATCTTCGTCAGGAAGTGATTCTTCTGGAGGAAGAACATGATCTGATGATGTGGAAGCAGCGGTAGCTGCAGAATTGCGTCTGCCTGTAAATGGTAGTTTCCCGACCATTTTTTAGGAATGACATCCAATTAACTGAACAGACAGTTTTCTAGAGGGTGGCTATAAATGGTTCAACAATAGATGATGGTGGACTAAGTGATGGTGTGCAATTACCATTGTTCGCTAATGCCGCGGCCCTGCATTTTACGTCGTCATCAGCCACGCAGCTTAAGATCTACTCCACTACATAAACCCTTGCCCATATTCAGGGGAAAGGACCCATTACGGGAGAAGTGGTTGATGTATACAAACGTATCAAGAATACTTGACTGAAAGCGAGGAACAAAAAGAATGGCGAATAAATGTTATTTATTCATTGAATATATATGCGTCAGCCAATTGCTTCTGCACATGATATATAGGGTACAAATGCTTATACGAAAGTGTTCTGTAGTGACTGTATAGTATAATATAAATTCAGAATTATTCGAGCAGAGATTTAAAACGACTTCTCAGCCTCTTTAAAAAGTTTTTAAATTTATTTCTCTTTGATTCTTGTTATAAATATTCGTTCGGCAGATCTGAGGATCAGGGACCCTGCATGACTTTTGTCTTAGATCCAACGGTAATATGACTGATCCCTACATGCTTCTCATAATTTTAAATCAGAGATACTTCAACATCCAAAGCCGTAGTGCTCAGCAAGACTAGCCTGTAAAATAAGCGATATACTGAGCAGAATAATGATTCTTTTCTAAGCTAGCATTGTTTCTATTTCTACTGAAGGTTCCCTACTGAGCATTAGAATGGTACAATGATGCTGCTACTCCTGTAAAATCTCTTATTTAATAGGCAGGCAACTGAATATAGTACGTGTCACTAACTGCTATTGTGAACGGAATGCCTGTCATAGCCATCCGGTAAAGCGTGTCTTTACTAGTCATCTTCAGTTGGGGTCTTCCTGGGCATTGGTCCTTTCTTTTTTTCTCTTCCGACTGATGAACAGCTCTCTCACGTGAAGGTCGGATTTTTGTTGTCGTTTCCGGCTGGAGAAAATCACGTTTCTAACCGTTTAAAGCAGAAGCTTAAAGTTTAACCTTATTTGGCAAATGATATGCAGGCATATTTGAATTCTTCTTTTAAGGAATAAACCGAGAAAAGTTAGCTCACTAATCTAAAAGCGCAGTGGTGAAAATGTCAAACCGTCGTATAGTACTGGTAATAGGACCAGTCGGCCGATAATAGGGTACAAGTCAATCATAAAGTTTTAACAGAATCATGCCGCTTGTAGCCAGAAGAAGAAGCCTCTTTTTCTCTCTTGCATCACGCAAAGCAGTCAGAACAATTCTCTGCAGCATTTAGCCGCCGAGGTGTGATATGTATGCATATAACTATTATCTTTTGTCTCCCAAACTGATAAAACTGAACCTACTGATCTATGTCGATATTCGTTCTGTTCAACGGCGGCTCCATGCAATGCAAATTGCCCATTAAACCTCTATACACAATATGTCTGAGAATACCCGCCGAGAAATTCAATGTGCTGAACGTGGTTTAATTGCTTGTATCAGATTGTATGGTGCTCACGAGTGGTCATCTATTTTCCATTACTGCCAAGCTCTCCACTGTCAACCAGTGTGGCCTATTCTAAACACTGCTGGTAATTGTATACAAATAATTCTAGAGTTGTGGGCGCTAGCAGTATTCACCAGTACATGATGAACCTTTGGCAAGCTTAATTGCAGTCGGTCTTTAATTATGATCACATGACATGTGTCAGATATTAAGCTTTGGTCCAAAACTTTTAAATTTGTTATTCTTATTTCAGTATTACGTCCGCGTATTGACGTTACGAGAGGCGGAGTCACCTTGATGAAAACTTCTCCAAATTCATAACATAATTAATGTTTTAATGTCTTAATATATATACACCGTAGACTTTGTGTGATGTTCTTTAAATGACTGAGTGAGCTCAGGATCTCAGGATCACATGGATCAAGAACGAGGGAAACATTGCAGGGGCTGCAAAACTCATCAAGGCTATCGGAATCCTCAGTCATGCATATCGTTATAATACGGAGTACATCAATTGCGACGTCGAAGAACCAATATGATACTTGACAAACCGACCAATTCTAAATACAAATACTTCCGTCAGAAGTATCTACGCTATCATCGAGACGATCCATAGGTGGAGGAGTCCTGTCTGACAAGCAGAACGAGAGGACTAAGTATTGAGCAATAAGCTCCAAGAGATTGTTATGTAATAATATGTAATAATTGATTTCGAAGATAAAAAAAAAGCTATCGCTCTGGGTTGCTATCAGAACGGGCACAACATTGCTACAATTGATTATTGCCGGCTGAACTTAAAACTTGGCATTAAGTTCATGAGAAAGGTTGATATAAATAAGAACTCAGGAGAAAATGGTTTGACAGGAGCTTCTAATTATTAACTGTACTTTGGTAACTTTAATGTTAAGCGATTTCGGCCAGTGGTTTAACGGAAGCACTCTTTGAGAACTTTCCGTTATCCATGGGATCTCGATGAGATGGATAACACAAGATACTTTTGCGTATAATAAAAATACTAACTTGGTGCTTCCACGCAGGGACCCGCCTATAGCGCCGTTCAGAGCTGTTCGTATTCCTGTCGTGCTGGCGCCGTGTTTATATTCCATCTTATCACCTATGTAGTCTACTAATTGATCATTTCTTCTGCTGTCACACTACAACAGGAGAACTGGCAAGTATCGCGATAGAACTCTAAAAAGCCTTAAAAAATCATACAAACATTCGAAGCCCAATATATCACGTAAAAAGCACAAATATATAGTATAGAGCTATAGAGAAAGCTTACAAATGGAACAAAGCAACAGAATAAAGAATCTGATAAGTGAGCAAAAAATTAAGCACCAAGAAAACAAATCAGCAAATGAATTTTAACCAAGTTACGACAAGAAGAAGGGTATTGTTTTATCTAAACAAGGCAACCAATTTCTCCTCAAAGGCCCTGTTTTATCAATTGCTATTCAAGGGTAGTACGGGACGTTAAGATTTACCATTTGGACTAACAATCCCTGGTATTGTACTGATAACTATTCATAACGGTATAAATAACAAGGTGGAAAAATCGACCACTCCATTATCCCCCGATGTCCAATGCGATTGCGGTGACAGCGCTGAGAACCAATTCTCATTATCGCCAAAGTATTAGACTGATATTTCATATAACCAGTTAGTGTTGGGTATTAAAAATTATGAACTAGATTATGTTTAGATAACACGTAGGCCCTTATCTATCTCGTTCACGCTGCTATATAAAATGTCTTAGAATCCTTACTAAAGTGTGCAGACTCTGGTGCCTTGCCTCTATGATTGGATAGAGCAGCCCCCCCAGAAATTACATCATTTTTGCGCATGATATCACTTAAGATCCTGACCGTTATGAACACGCGTTGAATCTAAGTACAATAGATCTATCTATTCAAGTGTGATGTCCTCTTTATTACCATATAGCCCACGACAAGAAAGGGCCACGTGTAGATAATTGCCGGCGTTTGATGATCTTTTTATGTAGTAGTAATCCTTCGGCAAAACTTTTCTCGTCAAGATATCTCTCGCAACAATTTAGCTCTTTAGAAAATAAAGTCATTGGCCTAAAGAACCTTGAAGTAGAAAGAAGAATAAATCTTATAAATCTTATTCTCTAGTAAGATGAGAAAAATTGCCGAAGCGCCAGACAATATATTCTCTATTTTCAGATGACGATTAACGAGAATATACCGGAGTCGCGGAACACAATCAATGACGAAACAACAAAATACGAACAAGCATAAGAGCAACAGAGAGCTCGGCTACCATTATTTTCTAACTGAAAATTTGCTACAATTGGCATTGATGACCAAGTGAGAGATATTATTTTTTTACTTCCCACATAACCACAAAAGATAGACAAACAACGGGACAGTATTAAGAAAATGGCGAAGATATAGGAGCATACGGGTAATACGGCAAGAAATTGTCTTTACGTTGACACTGGCCCCGCTTTTGCCGATGTAACCAACCTGCCCAGAGCAGAGCTTGAGCCGGTTATAATTTTGAGCGCCTCCAGTCCCTTGCTATACGACTTATTTCATGGTCCCCGTTTTCTCCACGTTCAATTGTCATTGTAATGGCCTTGAAATTCTTCGAATAGTGTTCAAAGTTGGCTACAATTAACCTTTGTACAACTCTAGAAGACGCTAACTATATACTTCGTAACGCCGTAAATTAGTATATTCATTATTTCATCTCAGAAATTGTAATAAACAAAGAAATATATATATATAATGCAATCATTAACATTGGTGGATTACAACCACAGGAATTTTTTCTTTCTGTCTACAACCCTTCACCTTTGGCCCGGCGAAGGATAACCTTCCATCTATATCGTACAGTTTGTGCATCGCGTTTGTTCAGAATTCTTGCGTACTCGGCAAAATCTTGTGTTGGTAAAGTGCTCATTACCAGATCCACCAGTTTCCGATCGTCTTCAATTGTCCATGTGGAATTTTTAGCTTTTGACCTTTTTGATTTGCCTTTTTTATCTGTTCCATCCATTTCGCTACCGCTAGCGTTTGTTATTGGGTGTGCATCAACAGCCTCAATCTTCATTGATGGTGTCGTCGCGTCGGAAACCACTTGTTTCATAGATCCTAATGAGATTGATTTCGACTTTCGATGGCTTCGTATAGGGTCATTTGCATCGGCTGAAGTAGTGAATAAATCGTGTGAATATGGTGAAGGCGTTGACATTGCTCGGGCAGGAGACGCAAGAAAAGGAGGAGGAGGAGGAGGAGGGCGAGGTGCCAGGTCGTCTAAAATATTGACAGGACGCCTCGGGCTTAAAGGACCATCTATATCGGTAGAATCTCTTGGTCTTTTCACTGGAGATATGGGCGTAGGAGACGTGCTCTTATTAGAAGTCTCATCATGGGTTCTTTCTTCACCGTCGTCATTGTTCAATATTTCGGCGATGTTCATGCGGACTCATATGTTGATAAAGAGGTATTAAATAATTATCTCTGTAGAAAGAGATGTAAATCTAAAATTGTTAGAAAAGACCAACGTGGAGAAGATAATAAACAACAACTCACACAAAATGCAAAAAACGAAAGAAGCTTTTTGATCCTAATAGATGCAATTCAAAGTCTTAGTTCCTAATGGTCTGATATATACTGCTAACAGACGGATTTTTTGTGTTTTTTAACCTCAATTTCGAGATCCTATGATGAAAATAATAATACTAATACTTTGCTGTCTCAAAATATTGAAATGAAAATAAAAAAAATGAAAAAACAATAAAAGAACGCAATGGCCACTGCCTAAGTAATATACATAAATTGTCTTGCATGCCAATATTATATCTATATATATATATATATAGTTATTGGCTCTATATAATAACGGATAGTAGTAGTGATGTGTGTCAAGCCAACACTAGCAGCAGCCAGCAGCAGAAGCGGCAGCAGCAGCCACAGGCTATAGCGGAAATAATGGGTTAGAAACTACTGACATTAAGGTCTCCTCGCTTCCACCGCCCCCTTTCTTCTGAGAGATGACAGCAGTCTAGGGAAAGAAAGGCCACGCATTAACAGCTGGCACCAAACGCTAACAAACGGATTCATCAGAGTGGCCCACAGTCGGTTGCACATCGTCAAAAACTCATGCGCAACTAACATTAGGGTCTGTCTCTCTCTCCTTCTCGTCGTCGAGCAGCCGCAGGATTCCAGCGGAAACTGGCATATAAACCGACATTTTGACGACGAATTCGACGACCACCGGAAAAAAGAAATACATGTTAGGCAACAGAAGCGCTCAACGGGAACAAGCATATGAATCCGACATGATAAGTTCAAAAAGAAATAAGAAAGGAAAAAAGAAAACAAAAAACAGACTTTTTTTTTGTTCTAAAGGGGCGGGGGTAGGTGGAAGAGCCTAAGGGAGAAAAAACAGGTGAACTAGTAGGGGGCCAAAGTGGAAGAAGGGGGTGGGCATGGCGGGGGCTAACAGACTGGCGGGGGCAGCG